>CAOJBK015014312.1:0-11683 GCA_948294925.1 Codiaeum variegatum
TGAGATGTGTCCAACTTTTGAAGAGGTTTTCTTTTTACTTGGGACAAACCCCAAGGCTAACTTAGCTATTCCAATTGAGTGGGTAGGCTATTTTAACTCATTCAAGAGATTATTGGATTTGACCACGGAGGCAGCTTCAGGTTTGGTGAAGGATAACTTGGTGGACCTGCCTGCATTGGCCCATATGTTTTTGGAGGAATCAAAAGATGACTCCACCTAGAGATTGAAGGCCTACTCTTTTAGATTGACAGTGAGCTATATTTTTGTGGGCCCATTTGGATGGGGGGATGCAAGAGTGTCAGAGCTTATACCCTAGACGGGTGAAGGTAAGTTGATTGTAGGTATGGTTTTGGTTGAAACGTTGTTGAGCCTTGATCGTTATCACAACTCAAAAAATCCTTGGACTATTAGTCCGATTTTGCTCCAGGTATTCAAACCCTTTTTTGCTTATCTGTTTTAACATGTTCTTGAGATTTTTCTGACTTATGTATTTTATCTTTCAAATTTGGCTGAGAGACCATCTTGAGATTGTTCCTGGACCTGACAGACTAAGTTATTCTTCCTCATGGTATCATTGTCAGAAAATTGCTATCTGTTTTGGTTTTGAGAAGGAATGGATTAGCTGGCTAATGGAGCTTAGTCCTTTAGGTTTGCTATGGAAGCCTGAGTCATATTTTTCCATCAAACAATTCATGCCCAAGAGTCAGGGATTCAAGCATGTGTATCTGCTTGGTTTTGAGCATGTTACTTGGTATCAGGCCACCAGAGTCCTCTGTCAGATGGGGCATGATCAGAATGTGCCCCCGGATGGCCCTTTGTTCGACCTGACTATGGTGAATGATCAGGTAGCTAGAGTTATTCTCTCTCGTTGGATTAAAGATTTTTCGAGGGCAATGATGGTCCTGGGTGTTGCCTACAGCAAGCTGTCTGAGTACACTGAGTGGTGGATTGAGACTTATTGGCATAAGGAGAAGGAAAAATGATATGATCTTCAGACTGAGATTGAGGGTTGAGTCAGAGTCTAGATTTATATTTTTTTGAGAATAAGACCTTCTATTTTGTCTATTTAATTTTTTTGTCTCAAATATTTTATTTTAGATGTTCCAAAAGATGAATAAGACCTCGATTTTTGTTTTGTTTCAAGCTCTTACTTTTTCCTAAGCTTCCCTTTTTGGGTTTTCAACTTAGGGAGATGCCTTTATTATTGCCTAAACTGCCTTTTCAATTTTCAGTCTAGCAGGTTGTACCCTTAATTTTGCCTAAGCCTCCCTTCCGGTTTTTAGCATAGCGAGTTTCATTCATTTTTTTTTCCAGATTTTATTTATTTGTTCTTTTTAAATCTTGCATAAAATGTTAAAGAGCCCAAATATGAATGAAACAATTGATTTTAATGAAATGCTTTGGCACGTACCCAATGAGGGTTGTTTATATATCTCCTTACATTAAATTCTGAAATTTTAATTCAGAATACAATTTTATGGTTTTGAAGAATCAGGTCCACATAATTCTTGTTATAGAAATGGGATGATGCCTAAATGCGTGCTCATGCAACAAGAATACTAAATGAGGTACTTCTTGAGCAGATCAAGATTGGTTAGATGACTGAACTCATTATCATCAACGTCCATCAGGATGATGCCTCCACCTGACATGATCTTCTTTATGACATATGGTCCACTCCAGGGAAGTATGAATTTCCCTCGAGGGTCATTTACAACTTGTCTAATTTCTTTGAGGACTAAGTCACCTTCCTAAAGGTTGTAGCTTTGAACTTGTGTTGTTGAAGTGTTTTACAAGTCTGATATGATAGTTTTACATGTGGTGGAGAAATTTCATTATCTTTTCATCAATCAGATTAAGCTGGTCGTAGTAAGCCTATTGCCAGTTGAGTTCAAAAATATGAGATTTTTGGAGAACTCTAGCTGTTTGGATTTCTAACTCTATGGGGAGGACTGGTTCCATTCCATAGACTAGAGAGTATGGTGTGGCTCTGGTAGCCGATTTATAGGTAGTCTGGTACCCATGAAGGGCACTTGGAAGATTTAGGTGCCAACCTTTATGAATGCTAATCATCTTATGTAGCATGTTCTTTAATGCTTTATTGGCAGCTTCGACTGCGCTATTGGTTTGAGGCCTGTGTGGGGAAGACTTATGATGCTGGATCTTTTCCTTTTAAAGGAGGGTGACCACTGCTTTTTGGAAGTGAGAACTGTTGTCTGATATAATTTCATGTGGAGTACCATATCTGGCAATGGTGTTTTCCTTGAAGAATTTAGCAACCTTCTTTGAATCCAGAGTTTGGTAGGGTGCAACCTTAACCCATTTGGTGAAGTAATCGATGGCGACCAAGATGTACTCATGACTAGTAGATGAGTTTGGTGAAATCTTTCCAATAACATTAATGCCCCAAATAGAAAAAGGCTAAGGTGTAGATATTGGATTAAGAGGTGAAGATGGTAGCTTTTGGAGCTTAGAATATTCTTGACACTTAGGGCACCTTTCGGGTGAATTATGCACATTCACCATTCATAGTGAGCCAATAGTAGTATTGGTTCATGATCTTCCGAGATAATGCACAACCATTCATGTGGGTACCATCTGTCCTGCCATGGATTCTTCTATGATTTTATAGGCTTCTTCGTCTGACACACATCTAAGGTGGATGCCATTCCACATCTTTTTGTATAAGATATCACCTCTGGGGATATACCACACTGGCCAGTTACCTAATAGTTCTCCTATCATATTTGGAGGCACCTTCAGGGTATTTTCCATTGGTGAGGTAGACATAGATGTCCCGGTATAATGGTTTCTCTTCAACTTCTTGAATGTCCATAAAATGAGCCTGAAAGCTTGGTTGGCACTTGATGCTTATCGAAATAGGACAGATAATGAACCCATCATGTATTTTTATCATAATTTCAAGGGTTGCTAGTGCATCGGCAAACCTGTTCTGAGTTCTTGAAAGGTATTGAAAAGATAACACATCAAAGATATTAGCCAACTCTTCGAGGTGCTTATGGTAAGGAACCAACCGCTCCTCTCTAATTTTCCATTTTTTGAGAGCTTGTGAGATGATAGGGTTTGAGTCTCCTTAGACTTTTAAGTTTCTGATGCCAATCTGGAGGGCTGATCCTAGTCTAGACACATATGCTTCATACTCAGCTTTGTTATTGGTTATCTCAAAATCTAGCTTGATTGCAAGAGGCAAGCTTTCGTCGACAGGTGTAAGGAACACCAATCTGACCCCATAACCTTTGTGGTTTATAGCTTCATCAAAATATAGTTTCCATGTTTCACCTTGAAGGAATAAGATGTCCTCATCAAAAAATTCAGGTTCTTCTCAGTGATCATTAATAGGAGCAGCTGCCAATTGATTGGTGATGATACTACCTTTGAGAGACTTTCTCTGAACGTACTTGAGGTCGTAGGCTTCTAGGACTGCCATCCATCTAGCCATTTTGCTGTCTAGGACATGCTTCTCTATTAGGTATTTGAGTGGACTCTGATCGGTGAGGATATATGTGTGTATGCCCTCAGATAATTCCTAAGTTTGTGATAAACCCATATTAGAGCCAAGACGATCTTTTCGATGTATTTTTACTTGATTTCATGTGCCAACATCCCCTTACTCAAGTAATAGATGTCATTCTCTTTATATGAATCTAAGGCCTTTTGTGGCAGCATTGCCCCCATGGCTTCTTCAGTAACAGTTAGGTAGAGCAGCAGAGGTTGACCAGGCATGGGAGGCTGTAGAATTGGTGGTCTCAAAAGATATTCCTTGATCTTCTCAAAGGCTTGTTGGCACTCCTCAGTCTACCATTTGGGGGAGTTCTTCTTGAGAAGGTTGAATATCGGTCCACAAGTGTCTGCTAACTGATTGATGAACTGACTAATGAATTGGAGACAACCCAGGAAGCCCTTTATCTCCTTTCTTGCTTACCATGTACCCAGGGAACACTCTAGATGAGGCTCCGAATATGAATTTTTTGGGGTTTACCTTGAGATTGTACTATCGAAGTCTAAGGAAGAACTTTTCATGTGCTTGCAGATGCAATTCAAGGGTAGCCCCTTTAATTACCATGTCGTCAATGTAAACCTCTACTTCTTTGTGCATCAAGTCATGGAAAATTGTGGTAGCCATTATCTGGTAGGAGGCTTCGGCATTCTTTATTCCGAATGACATTACTTTATAGCAGTAAATGCCCCATTCAGTAATGAAAGTTTTCTTTTCCTTGTCGGGAGGGTGGACCAGGATTGGATTATACCCCACGTCCAGAACGATTAAAGAAACCATTTTTTGAGCTAGCTAATGTGTCGACCAAGAGGTTTATATAGGGTAGTGGAAAGTCATCCTTAGGGCATGCCTTGTTTAGGTGTCGATAATCCATACACATTCTGACTTTCCCATCCTTCTTCGGTATTAGAATGATGTTAGCCAACCAAGATGGGTAATTGATTGGCACAATAAAGTTGTGAGATAGCTACTTAGCTACTTCTTCCTTGAATGGAATAGACCATGATGGCTTCATATGCTTGAGCTTTTATTTGATAGGCTTGCAATCTAGGTGTGTTGGAATTTTATGGACGACGATGCTTGGATCGAGCACGGTCTTATCACTAGGTTGCCAAGCAAAGTAGTCTTTGAATTTTCTGATGGTAGATTCAATGTCCTATTTGTTCGAGCATACAGATGCAATGTATGTGTTATTAGGCATGTCATGAGTGCCAATGTTCATAGGTTGTTTAACTGCATCTTTTATTTCATTTATTATTTTATTTTTATTGAGGTCAGATTCATCAATTAGAACAACAAAATAAAATAAAGAGACAGGCTTGTAATAAGAAAATTTGGAATTCTTATTGATGGAAATTGAAGATAGGTCCACGGTTACATCAAAATCATAGTTAAAACCCGATGGACTTGTTACATCTGACTTAGAAGGAGAAGAAGATGACCCAGACTCAGTGTCATTTTCAGACTTGGACTCAATATCTGACTCAAACTTAACAACTTCAAAAGGGCTCTCGTCATAATGCCAGTTCTTCAAGTTTTCTTTTGCAGGCTTGATTAGAGTTAGATTTCTCCGCCTTATTAGTCAGAACATCTATCTCACCAAAGAGGCTCTATCTCACCAAAGAGGTTTACTTCCATGTTCTTTTCATAGTTTTGTCCAAGAAGTACAAAGGCTGGCAATCTTCAATGGTTAGTTTCACATTGGAAAACAACTTGAAACTAGGGATTTTGATACCATTCACTGGGTAAATCCATGGTTTAGGAAAGACACAGTAAGGAACTGTCTCCCTTTCTTTGACAAAATACCCATTGAGGGTCCTGAAATATGGACTTTGGGGATAATCAGCTTCATCCCCTTTATTAGTAATCAAGGATCTTCTCTTGCCCAGGCTTTTGTCTCTTCAATCTCGTCATTAGTAGGTTTGTAGTCCAAGTCGAATGGTGGAATGGATGTGGGGTACTCACCAAAAGATTTCATACCTTGCTGGTTTTTTCCAATGCCCATGCTAGGGAGGCAGGCCATGTGTTTGAGGATATTTCCCACCATTGGGTTGTAGTAAGGGTCAAAGTCCAGGATGAATGTTTCCTTCTCATTGCCATTAGCCTCCATAAACTACACAAAAGAAAAGCTCGGTAAAGGATATGCCGACAACTTAGGCTGGATTTCTAGGATTGGAACTATGTCTGGAACTTTAGATTTTCCAGACATGTCAGCCTTGATGGTAACAATACCATTTTTCAAAGGGAGTTTGACCCTTTGGTGCAGGGTAGATGGTACAACCTTAGCTTGATGTATCTAAGGTCTCCCAAGAAGTAAGTTGAAGCATGAAGGAACATCGATGACCTAGAAAGGAAATTTAAAGGTAGTAGAACCCATAGTGATGGTTGGTGTCGCCACTCCAAGAACTTCTCTCTTTGAATTGTCATATGCCCATAAAATTTTATCAAAAGGGGTGAAATCAGCAACAGTTAACCCAAAGCAACTTTCAGTGGACAAATATTAAGGGCGTACCCATTGTCTATCAGAGTCATGGGAACAGTCTTCTCTTTAGTGATTACAGTCATATATAGGGCATCATTATGTGGTCCCCCAGGTGGGATCTCATTGTCAGAGAAAGAGATGGATGCACCTTTCGTAGAGCTTGTGATTGATGCGACTAGTGTCTTAAGAGTGATGTCAGGTGATGTCTGAGATTGTCTCAGCGCCTTACATAGAGTTTGGCGATGAGGATAAGAAGACATGAGTAGATTCGATATGGAGATTTTGCTTGAGTCTTTTTAAGTTGCTTAAGTATGGTATATTCTTCAGGTTCAAAAGTCCTTTTATTCTGAGGCACAAGACAGTTTGCAGGTACAGGAGCAGTGGGTGCTTGAGTTATTCAACCACTTCTAGTGGTGGCATATATTTCATCTCCTAAGTGTCTTAGGTTGATTATGACACACCAATAGTCATTATGGACTAACCTTACCAAGGTGGCTTGGCCAGTTGGAAGTGGACAATTTGGGAAAAGTGACCTCTCTAAGGAAGATTGGCCATCCCCAGTGTAGTGATAATTGCTCAATGGAACAACATCAGTGATGAGATGCTTTGAATCCCTTTCCTCAATTTCATTTAGGATTACGTTCACATTGTGCCCCAGGAGGGGATTTGTGCCAATATTCATAGTGGGTAGCAAAAGGTCCTTTGCATCAATGGGATCTTGTATCTTATTACGAAGGGCTTTGCAATCATCAATTTTGTGCCCCAACCCTTAGTGATGGTTGCATCTCTCATTCATATTGAAGTTCTTTGGTAATGGGTTTAGAATGGGCCTGGGTTTCAGTGGTTGGAAGGCACCCTTTTCTAGACATTGTTTTAGGAGATAGCTCAGTGTTAATCTCTTTAGGTTGGTAAATTCCCTTTGCTATATCTAGAGAGGTTTACAAGCTAATATTGCATTAACCCACCTTCCTTTTGAGCATTGGTGGTTTTCTTGAAACGTAAGGATGAGGTCTGGGTTTCATCCTTGATGAGGCTAGATTCAACCCCATCTTCTAGGCAAGTGCCAACATTCACAAGTGTTTTGAAATCGGGCAAATATTGTGTGATCATTCTATCACGGTACATAGGTATTAAGTTTTTGACAATGAAGTTAACCTATTTAGATTTTGATGGTCTATTTACCATTTGGAAGGCTTTCTTCCTTCATCTAGTGATAAAAGCAGAGAATGTTTCTTTTGGCAACTATTTTGCTGTTTCAAGTTCTCTTTTATTAATATCAATTTCTTGATTATATGAATATTATTTTACAAATTTAGAATATATTGACTCCCAAATCAATTCCTTAGAGTTATCTAATTGAATGAACCAACTCAGAGTCGCACCGGTGAGCGACTATTGGAAGCTCTTAAGGGGTAGAGTGTCTCATCATAAATCATTAAATGATTGCTTGGGCAAGTAGTGCCGTCAAACTTTTCAAAGCTTCACATTTGAAACTTGGGTGGTATCCTTGCATTTGGAAAAGGACTTAAGGCCTTTACATCCAAAACATTCTCTTTGTATATCAATGCCTTCAAGGTCTTTTCCATCTCCTCATATTTTTTACCTATAGATTTAAGGAGTGGATAGTCTTCAACCCCTATTGGGAAAGGATCTATGGTAGGGGTAGCTGGGGTTTTATTTCTACAGCCAGATTGTGGATTCAGGACAATGACTTCTTCAACTAAAACTTCCTTGCCTGTATTTAACGAGGTGGAAGTAGGATTAGTAGCTTGTAGTCCGAACTAGGTCAACATTGTTTGGAATTTTCCCATTATAGCCTGTTCATGGGCTTGCATCATAGTTAAGAGGGTCTCTTGCTGAGTTTTTAAGGCTTCATCCTGTCTTTTCATAATCTCAGCAAACATCCTGGCAATGTCAGTGGGAGGAGCCGATGGTGCAAGTGGAGTAGGAGGAGTGCCGATAGTAATGGCATCAATAGTAGTGTTGAGGGCATTGTTGTCTCCAATTGACATGTTGACCTTTCGGGACAAAATGAAAATAGGGTATCACCTTTTAAAAAAGTTTTAGACCAGTAGCAGACATCTAATTTTATGAAAAGGGTGTGTGTTTGGCTTTTAAAGGATTGTCTAGAATAACTTCACTTTGTCCAATTTTAGTGTTTTAGATGTAATGATGCATGCATGCATGAATGTAAAAGGTTTCATGATGATAGTAATATTTAGAGTCCTTTAGGGTACATGGGACCTAGGGTCAACTCTAATCATTACATGATAGCTTGGTGGTTTTAAGATTCCCCAATGACTAGAGGTGTGATATACCTAACCATATGTGAATCAAAGAGATTCGTATGGGTCTAGCTGCTACGTGTAACCTCATTATCACAGCTGAAAGGATCAGAGGGTACGCCTTGGAGTTGGATGATTTCACTATCGGCAAAGCAATCCCAAGGAGGAAAGATCACTTGATGTTACTCTCTATCTAGATTTTCCTAAGATAAAAGAATATGTTATGTGATGCATGAAACCTAATTTTATGCAAGTTTAAGCTAAATGTTTATTTTTCAAAAAATAATCCACTTAGTTTTTATCAGTTTTCCAAACATCCCTAATGGAGTCACTGACTGTGAGGCCCTGTCCGAGTAGCCCTTAGGATCTTCCAATGTGCCTTTGAGTTTGTGGCTCAAAGGAAACCAACCACGGGGGGTCAGATTGTGCATAGCGTAGCGGATTGTGGCCGGGTCCTACATCTGTGCATCCACATGTGTTCGTTGGCATGTATGTGGTGTGTAGAGTCACCACCTAATACTTTAAGAAAATAGATTTTCCTCAAGTGATTAAGAAACCTTTTATGAAAAACTTCATTTTTAGAAAAATTGATTTTACCCAATTGAAAAGGTTGTTCTTTTGAACCAAAGGGGATTCGAGAATTTGTAATCTGATAAAATAATTTTCATGAAAAATAGTTTTTACCATTTTACATAAAAACTTTTGGCTTAAAACAATGTGATTTTGGTTTAAAATTGATTTTTGTATATGTATGAAAATATATAATGGTGCATGGACAGTTAAGCAGGTAAAAAATGATGCATGGACAGGCTATAATGCAAATGACAATCACACAAAGCAGTAAAATAAGGATTGACCAGGGGTCCTTCCTCTAGCCCATTTCAGGTTCTAGGGAAGACACACTACCCAAAAGAAAGCAATAAAATTACAATTACAAAAATAATTGAAATTATGGGATCTCCCCTGCAGTCTTACGATCTGGGAGGAGCATACATTTCTCAATACAAAATATGAAAAAAAAATTATAACAATAATGCAAGAAATAATAAAAATAATCCAAATGGAATAATAGACAAAGAAAAATAGATAATAACAACAATAATGAAAGTAATCAAAATAAAAGAAAATAAGGTTTTGAAATTGGAGCCCTGAAATGGCTTGCTAGTGTATCCCTTTGAATGGGAATCAAACTCCACGTCTTTCTCCCTTCTCATGAAGATTAGGATTGTTATGACAACAATGGGTGGTTTAGATGTTCAATAGCTAATCAATTTTAATTAATAAAATTGTTAATCAAAAGGCTATTAACCGTTTCAGATTTCGATTAATAAAAAATAATATTGAATATGTGATAATTGTCTAAGTTCGTTTTAGGGCTTAACTGGATCTGTTTTTACAAAAAATAGATTTTTAGTAAATTATGTCTTAATTCAGTTTAAAGGGTTTAAAATATGATTCAGATTAAACATGCCTTAATTCAGCTTTAAGGGGTTTAAAACAGTCGATTTAGTGAAAGAAGCATATTGTACCGATTTTAACTTTTTTCGAGACTTCAGGATTGGAGGATCGGAGGGCTTATTGAAACCAGAATGGGTCTTCATTGTGTTTGGAGGGCACTGGAGGGTGTTCGTCTAAATTGGATTAGGATGGACTGAACTGTTAAACTAATAAGAATCATAAGAACCATTATAATTTTGAAGGCTCAAATCAATTGAGAGGGAATTATTGTGTTTGGAAAGTGTTTTGGAGTGTTTAGAGGATGAATAGTTTTTGTAAAAATCTAGAAATAGGATTGAAAAATTGGACTGAAACTATTCTAAAAAACTGAATTTATAGAGAATCATGCTAGAAATCCTAGGGCAAAACACATGCGTTTTGGGCCAAACGCATGCATGTGGCCTGATGGACATGCGTGAGACCTAAAATGCATTTGTGCATGTCATTTTGGGCCTAGGTTTCTGGGTCTAGTTTTTTTGGGTCTGGTTTAGTTTGATTCTATTAGATTTTTTAGGTTTTATGAGTCCTGTTTGAAGTCCGAATTGAGCCTGGTCAGATATGTTGTTCTTGTATTAACGGGCCGGATTTAATGGTTCTAAAATGAGGGTTCACAATATGATTGATTTCTATTAATTTATTAATTAGGTTAAACTTTTACTTGATTGATCTGAATTAATTCTAATAACAGATTGCCTGATCACCGGTTAGTTAACTTAGGGCTTGGATGATGGAGCGAGAGTGGAAGTCTAAATTTGGAACTATTCAATTGAGATTCTAAAATGAATTAAAAATATGTGTTTTAGTCATAACTCTTCTAATTGATGCATGTTTTCCTTAGATTACTTCTTTGAATGTGATAACTAGTAAAATAAGTTCTAATTGAATGATTGCATTAAGAATTGGAAAGTTAAACATAATTAATTAAATTAAAAGTATGAAATCATAAGGGATAGACTATGGATTGTCAATTTCTCTAGACATTGTTCATATCATTGAATATTCATTAAATTCATTGCTTGTTTGTTTAATTTAGTTTCTTTTTCAACTCAAAACTAAAATCTTCTTTTACTTTTACTTGCACATTAAGAAATAAAATAATAAAGCTGAAACAAATCTTTAGATCCTTGGGAGATACGACCTTGGTTCTCATCATTTGATATGATAGCCTGTATAATTTCAGTCACTATTTATTAGTATATTCTGAGGAGAACAATAGAGCATACAAAAAAAATGTATACTTATTCAACACTAATGCCTATGTCCAGTCCCCAAGGATACCACCTTGAGTATTTCACTATTAGTTGTATTTCAATTTGGCTAGAGCAACCCTAAAACAGGTTATCATTATACAAGCTAACCCTAGTAGAGTCCTTCCCTGACTCAACTGATCCCCTTAGAATTTCACTTAGGCTTCTGAAGACCTATTCACTGTTAGCAGGAGCAAGTGAATCTCACATACTTTGGGATGGGAGGTTGTGACACCCTAAACCCAATTACAAGCTTATACAGGTGCTTGGAACCTTTACCACTCTTGAAATACATGATACAAAGATACCAAAATCAATTTATTACAAAATTCCTATATGGATCAAGACCTTTTAATGCACCAGAAAGCAATTTTGAATGAAGAAAAGACTTTTAATATGAATCAAGCTCCATGAAGTATAAAAATGCACGAACAAGCTTAAGAGCATGATCTTAAATGCACAAATCTTTTCTTTTTAATAAAGAGAGAATAGGTTTGTCAAGACTAACGATTGAAAAACATTTTGAATGCACAAGTTGAAAACATTTAAGACATTAGATGCAAAACATTTCTCTTCATCAATTCATTTATAGATTGAACATATGGTATTTATAGATTTAAAAAATTATAGCTGTTGAGAAATAGAAATTTGAAAA
>CAOJBK015016178.1:0-10943 GCA_948294925.1 Codiaeum variegatum
GAACATGATAGACAGAGATAATCCTTACCCAAGGGGTTATCGTGTTCCTGAATTTTCCTCATTCTCTATGAAAGAGGGACAATCTACACTTGAATATATTGCCCATTTTACCATTCAATGTTGTGAATTGGCAAATTATGAAAAATTTTCCAATTTAAAGTTGTGATTGTTTTTTAATAGTTTAAACAGTACTGCTTTTACTTGGTATGCTACCCTCACTAAGAATTTTGTTTTTACATGGTAAGAGATGGAGCGTCAGTTCCACACATAGTTCTTCAGGGTTAAACCAGAAGTTTGCATACCTGAACTATTTAGAGTGATTCAAAGAGCTGGGGAAATAATTGATATTCTTTAATTGCATGGTTTAAAAGGATGAGGAATAGGTGCAAATCCTTATGCCGAAAACTGAATATGTCAAAATGGCTCAAAGGGGTCTTGATATTGAGATGGCAAAAAAGTTTCAAGTTATGAAATTTTGAGACTTTTATGAGCTTGCTGCCAAATTTAATGGATATGAAGAGTTACTTTGAGAAGAGAATCAAAGGAGAAAAGCCTCAATGGGAACTTATTTGGAAGAGGTTTCCAATGTTGAAGTTGCTATTGTTGATCTTGCTAATACTGGGTCCTGTGTTTGTTCACTGCTAGAGGAGAAATCCCTAGAAGCTTGGAAGAAATCCTAAGGCTCAAATCCTTAGATGCAATATACTTTTAAGAGCTCCAAAATTGATCATATTTTTTTATTTTCTCCTTAAATAAAAATTCAACAAACTTTCACCTGACCACAAACTTCAAACAAAGGTGGAGTTGAAGGGATAAGAGTATTATACGTACTATAATTCTTACAACCATTATACTAATGCTTATTGGGTGTTTAAAAACATGGTATAAGATTAGATCAATAAAGGGGTGCTAAACTTCCCAAAAAAGAAAGATGCCATGTTAATTAAGGAAAATCCATTCCCACTGGTTGCTTCTATCAACACAATTGACACTGATCTTAGATCCTTTTTGGATCTCAAGGAGAAGCTCAAGGAGAAAGAGGAGAATTGGGACACCCTTAGCCAACCTTTTGGGAAATTTGATATTTTGATGAAATACAACAAACTATTATCAACAAACATCCGTAGAGAATCAATGAAACCTATTGGTTGGGGAGATTCCTCTAAGGAAGGTATTTGGAAAGTAAGGAAAAAGCCATTTTATCATAAAAAAAAACCATTCAACAATTAGAAACAATGCAATCACCATGGTGGTAGCTGGAGGTCAGCTCTAAATTGGAGTTCTTCAATTGTACAAGGAAATTTCTCACCTAAAAAAACAAAAATATTTTTATAAATCTAATCCTTATTCGACCGCCCCAAGGTTCAATAGAAAACAACAATGGTTTGTGGTTCCAAAACATGTACAGCCAAGTACACAGTGGCACATGGTGCTGCATAAAAATTTTTCTCAACGCTTGACCCATACCTAAAAAAGGAGGCTTCAGAGGAGAAGGGTTATAAAAAGTAGGGAGAAAGAAGAACAAAATCAAATCCAAGTGATGCATCAAGAAACCTTTGGAAAAAAAATCAAAATTAACAGGAAGGCCTTTGAGGATCCTAATTTCAACAAAGGTAAATCAACAAAAAATTATGGTTATGAAGCGAACATTGGTGAACCTATGAAGACTGAAAAGGGCATGGAGATTGATGAAAAATGTTTTGTCCTTAGAATGTGGAACAACTTCTGTTATGCATCCTCAGGAGTTTATGATGCATGATGCTAAGGAAATGGAGGTCCCTGACACTTAGGGGGGGGGGATAAAAATTTTCAAAATCATCAGATGTGCATCTAAGTGGGGTAGTGATTCAGGCCACACAGTAGGATCAACCTAAAAGAATTATTCTTGAGAAGCCTTCCATGGAGATGACTAAACACATAAAGCCTTTGTACATCAAGGCTTACTTAAATAGTAAACCATTTTCCAAGATCTTGGTGGATAATAGTTTAGCAGTTAATATTATTCCTCTTAGGCTTTTAAGCTCTCTTGGAAAAAATCAGGAAGATTTAATTTCTATTAACATTACTGTATCAGCTTTTACAAGTGAAGTTACTAGTATCCTTGGAGTCTTGCTTGTGGAAATCACTGTTGGTATTAGAAATTCACTTACAACCATCCTTATTATGGAATCAAAGGCCAACTACAATATTTTACTTGGGAGAGATTGGATTGATGCCAATTAGTGTGTGCCATCTTCCTTACACAAATTTTTTCTCTTTTGGAAGGGAAATGACGTTGAAGTGGTTTGGGCTGACAAAAAGCCATTTACAACATGTCTTGACAATTTAGAAACAAAATCCTATGATGTAGACTTTAGCCCTCTCAAATTTGCGGGGAGAAAGATGAGTGGAGATCCTAACATCACTTATTTTTCTAAGCATGATATGGAGAAGCAAGTTGATTTACAGAGAAACATTCATCGTTACTTACTCCAAATGGTCAATAGAGGGTCCTATTATTGAAGAAATTGATGATTAATTACTCCGAAGAGGAGTTGGTACTAGCTGCATCTGCCATTCATAAGCTTCTGATGTAGCATGCAATAAATAAAATTATTGAGGAAGTGTGTGACATATAGATCATTGAGGAAAGTTAGTTTGCTGAGGATTTTGAAGAATTATAGCTTGAAGATGTGATGGAGGCTCCACTAAGCCTTCAAGATAATCAACATGAAGTTCAAGATCCTCCGGAAGGAATAAATCTTAGCACTCCCCAAGAGCTAAGAATTACATATGTTAGTTCTTTGTTAAAAGAAAATATTGAAAAAGAACTAATTTTATTGTTAAAAGAATTTAAAGATTATTTTGCATGGGATTACACTAAAAATGCATGGTTTACTAAGAGAGGTAGTTTAGCATCCTCCTCCCTATCAAGCCCAGATTTTGCCCTTTTCAACAACGTCCAAGGAGAATGTCTAAAAAGTTGGAATTGAAAATTAAAGAAGAAATTGAAAATTGCTTAAGGCTAGCTTCATTGGGCAAACCAGGTATGTGGAATGGCTTTCTAATATAGTCTTTATTATGAAAAAGAAAGGTAAGCTTAGAATATGTATAGATTTTAGGGACTTGAATTTGGAGACTCCTAAAGATATTTATGTTATGTACGTTATTGATATATTAATTGATGATGCCTTTAGGAATGAGCTTTTATCATTCACGAATTATTTCTCAGGTTATAACCAAATTTTCATTGCCAAGGAAGATGTTTCCAAGATCGTTTTCAGATGTCCATGTGCTATTATGACTATTGAATGGTTGGTTATGCCTTTCAGCTTGAAAAATGCTGGTGTAACTTACGAACGAGCCATAAATACCATCTTTCATGACAAGGTCATATTAGCAGTGTATGCCCTAGAGTTTATACTCATCATATGAATATAAATAAAAACATAATTGGTTTTAGTATATATGTTTTTTAAATGAAATATTCCTTGTATTGAACATATATATATCCCCTAAGTATTATGTAATAGAATCAATTCTCAAAGATTTTGAGAATATAAGTGACAAATTTCCCTTTGTCAGATACATTAAAGGTGGTTCATGGTTATAGGAATATTGATAGGGACATCATTAATCCGAAAGACCATCACCTCTGTTGTCGTCCATGATAAGTATGAGATACTTATTGATATGGAGGTAGTGAGTCTTATGCTACAGACATGTGATGTAGGACAACATGTGAACATACTCATTGGATGAGTAAGTTGAACAATGATGTTTGATGATGGATACATAGGTCGTTACCAACAAGTCAATATCACATCATCTACATCATTATTGTGTATATAATCCTTAGAATTAAGGTGACATGTTATCTGGCATATTGGTGGCTATGGTTTATTACTGCTTACATACCGATGCTATTCACGTATTTGTATATGGCATGTGATGACCATAACTAATGATATGTTGGAATAAGTGTTCAAACAAGAAAGGATTCATTAACTTGGGTAACCAAGGAAGGAATCCCATAACTTCTGGTTATTCTTGATATGCAAATCTCTAGCCATAGTGGATAAAGTTCACTATAAAGAGTTCTAGTAGGAATCAGATTTATCGAGAACTCACATTGGATAGAAGTCATATGATCTGGTATATAGGGTTTGAATATTCCATTACCCTAGCTAAGATTGGAAATCCATAATGAAAGGATTCGAGTGGATGGTAGTTATGATTGAAAGGTCCATGTAAAGTCAAGGATATGATTATCGACATTCATTTCTAATTAGCAACTAGAACAAACAACCTATCTTCCTAAAACTTTTCCTTAATTTAAGGAAAGTTTATTTGAGAAGTATGGGGCATAAATTATGTTGGTTATCATCTTTTTTTCCTAAGATAAGAAAGTGTGGAACTATTCATCTTCTTTAACCTTTGGCATTTCTCTTAAGAGATAGAGAGAGAAACCTTAGTTCTAGAGAGAGAAATTTCCAAACACCACACCATAATAGAGAGAGAGTTTATCTTTGAAGAAGAGTTATTCAATTATAAAACTCTTCTTTTATTCCTTTGAGAAAGGAGTATGTGGTGAGCTCTAAGTACAAAACCAATTTCCCCATTTCAAGTACTCAAGTAGAGAAACAATAACCAAATTTTGGACAACCAGGAGAGATGGTTCAAGTTTCTTGAAGAGAAGAGGAGATCATGATTTTGGGAAAAGCTAGGTGTGTGTCAAGCTAGAGGCTTCACATTTAGGGAGCTAGAAGAAGGAGGGCAAGAGGTATTTCATGCTTCTAACTCTCTTTTGTTCCATTGTGTTTTGCACATAAATTGGTGATAAATCCTTGATTGGTTTATGGTCCTAATTCTAAGGTTTAGGTTAATTTTCAAAGATTTTGAAAAATAACTAAACCTACTTTGTTAAAAGTGTTTTAACAAAGAATTAATGTTTTTCAAAATTGTTAAAAGCCAAAATCGAATCTTTTCGATTTACGAGTTTTTCTTTCTATTACTTTCACTGCACGACTCATGACTTCCTTTAGATCAACCATCATATGGAGATTTATATTGTGGAAAAATCCAAAAAATCATCTGATCATGTGCTTCACTTGAGAAAAAATTTTAAGAAGATGAAATTTACCATTTAAAACTTAACCTTTTAAAATGTGCTTTTGGTTTACAGGCTAGAAACTTCTTGGGATTTCTTGTGCATCAGGGAGGGGTTGAGATTGACAAGAATAAAGCAAAGGAAGTACTTGAAGTAAAGTTGCCTAAGACAATAAAAGAGTTATAGAGGTTCCTGGGGCAGGTCAACTAACTAAGGAGGTTTATTTTTAATCTTGCTAGAAAAACAAAAGAATTTTCTGATTTGTTGAAACTTAAACAAGAAAATGAATTTAAATGGGAATCAAGACATTAAAATGCCTTTGATAAAATTAAAGAATATTTGTGAAAACCTCCTGTGTTGGTTCTTCCAAAGGAAGGGATGCCTTTGAAATTATGTATATTTGCTAATTATGAATCAGTTGGTTGTCTTTTAGCTCACAATAATTCAATGGGCCATAAACAAGCCATTTATTATTTGAACAAAATTTTAACTCCTATTGAACAATGATAATCGTGAATAGAAAAATTGTCTTGCTTTATATTTTGTTTATAAATAATTGAGGCATTATCTTTTGAAAAATAGAGTTTACATAATTTCACACACTATCTTGATGAAGTACATATTGAACAGACTCTTTTTATGAGGAAAGATTAGGAAATGGCTGCTAAGCTTTATTGTGTTCTCATTAGTTTATCATCCTAAAAAATCAGTGAAAGGTCAAGCTTTGGTAGATTTCCTTGCTGATCATACAACTCAAGAAATCTTTGAGGAAAGGGAGCTTCTTATATGCAGAGTGAATATTCATCATTGGGTTCTCAAGTTTGATGAATCTTCCACGTACAGATCGACTAGTGTCGGTGTGGTAATTACATCTCCCTTCTGGTACCAAAACGGCTTTAAGCTTTACTTTAGATTTTGAATGCACTAATAATCAAGCTGAATATGAGACTTTTAATCATAGGCCTTGAAATTCTTTAAGACCTTGGCTCTAAAGAAGTACTGATTATTAGTGATTCACAGCTTGTAATCGAGTAATTATCTGGGGAATATAAGTACAACAGCTTATCTTTAGCACATTATTTTACTACTATCATCTAACTTGCTAATTCTTTTAAAAATATATCTTTTATGCATGTATCTTAAGAATCTAATTGCGAAGAAGATGGATTGTCTTAGGTTGCATCACGTTGTGAGGTCCCGTTCGAGCAGCCCACGTGTTCTTCCAGCATGCCTCCAAGTTTATGGCTCTAAGGAAACCAACCACAGAGGGTCGGATTGTGCATGGCATCGCCGATTGTGGCCGGGTCCAACATTTGTGCATCCACATATGTTTATTGGCATGCACGTGGTGTGTTAAGTGTACAGAGTTGCCACCTAATACTTTAAGAAAATAGATTTTTCTTAGGTGATTAAGAAACCTTTTATGAAAAACTCCATTTTAGGGAAAAAATATTTTTTACCTAATTGAAATGGTTGTTCTTTTGAACCAAAAGGGGTTCGGAGATTCGTAATCCGATAAAATAATTTTTATAAAAAATAGGTTTTACCATTTTACACAATAAATTTTGGCTTGAAAACTTGTGTTTTCAGTTAAAATAGGATTTTCATGTATGCATGAACAAATATCTTAGTGCATAAACAATTTAGGCATGGCAAAAATGATGCGTGAGCAGGTTATGATGCATATGACAAACCATAAAGCAGTAAAACAAAGATTGACTAGGGGTCCTTTCTCTAGCCCACTTCGGGTTCTAGGGAAAGCACACTGCCACAAAGAAAGTGATAAAATTACAATTGCAAAAATAATCAAAATCAAGGGATCTCCGCTCCAGTCTTATGATCTGGGAGGAGCACACTTTACCCATTACAGATTCATAAATGAACAATAACAATAATCTGAAACAATTATAAATATGACAGATCAAGTAAAATAATAATCAATAAATAAAAAAAGGAATTATAAAACAAATAAATTATAATAAAAGAAAATTCAATTTTGGAGTTGAAATCATGAAACGGCTTGCTGGCGTATCCCTTTGAATGGGAACCAAACCCCTCGTCATTCTGCCTTTTTGCGAAGGGTGGGGGTTGTTCTGATAACAAGTGGGTGGTTCGAGTGTTCAATAGCTAACCAATTTTATTTCAATAAAATTGTTTAATCAAAAGGTCATTAACCATTTAAGATTTTGATTAATGAAAATTTGATTTTGAATGTGAATTGATTACCTAAGTTCATTTTAGGGTTTAATTGGATTCGTTTTATGAAAAATATATTTTCAGTAAAGCATGCCTAAGTCAAATTAAAAGGGCTTAAAATTGACTTCTGATAAAAAAGCCTTAATTAGTTCTAAAGGGCTTAAAACAAAATGATTCACAGATTAAAGGTAAGACGTATATTGTATCGATTTTACCTTTGCTTTTTGAGGTTTTGGAATCAGTGTGTCGAAGGGCTTGATGAAACTTGAACAAGTCTTCGTTGTGTTTGGAGAGTACTGATGTTTATCTGACTGAACTCAACTTGAAAGGATTGAACTAGTGAATTGATAGGAATTGTAGTGTCTATTGAATGATTTTAAAAATTTGAATCGCTTGAGGAAAAGTCGTAGTGTTTGGAGGCTATTTATGAATGTCTCGAGGTTGAAAAATAGGTTTAAATGCATCTAGAAATCGGGGAAAATTCATTCTGAAAATTGTTCTGAATTTATAGGGATTCATTCCAGAAACCCTATGAATAAAACATGTGTGTTTTGGCCAAACATGTGCTTTTTAAGCCAAACACTTATGCAATACTAGAAACGTATGCATGCACACCGAAACGCATGGTTAGTTTTTAGGCTTGAGCTCTAGCTTGATTTTTTGGGTGTGGTTTGGTCCTATTCAATTCAGTTTTTTAGATTTTCTAGGTCCATTTAAAGTTCTATTTGAGCCCAATTTGAACCATTGGGCTCATATTAACGGGAAGGATTTAATGGTGTCAAAATTAGGGTTCACAATTGCCCCCTTTAGTAGTCTCATTTGCAAAAATATGACTGGTAAGTGTGAATGCAATTAATGCAGAAGTGGATGATTTGCCTATTGATGTATTAAGTGCATGGGGTCGTATCAAGTAGTAAAATCGGCAAGTCCAGGTATCGTTCTTCCAAGGGATTCGTTGATTTGTTCGATCAAGCACCAACTCACTCTCCTAATCTATTGTCTAGCTCACAATGATTTTTGGATTTATAAACTAATTTTAACTATTGTAATCTTTAAAAACTAAATTTGAACTCAACAAAATTCTAAATAAATTGAAAATCAAATCTGGAAATTAACGATGGATTAAGGCGACTACCTAGATTTTGACTTGTATTAACTCAAATTATACGTTTAACCAACAATCCAATAAATATGTTAATCAATCATCAAGTGGAATTTTTCACAAAACTAGGTTTAACCCTTTCTTAAGTGATTGAACCTCGAATTTCTATGTAATAGGAAGGGAATCTCTTCTCAATTCTATTCAATTAGAAAAAGCATGAAGAATTAATGAAAAAAATATAAAACCCTAGGAGTTTGTGCATCTATCCCTAGTAAACACAACAAACCTATAAGCTTTTGAATGTTCTAAGTTTAAACTTGTTACTTCTAATGAAGCTTAAACAACAAAAACCAAGAACAAGCATGCTATTGTTATTGATTTACAGAAAATAAATATCAAAAGCCAAACTTGATGAGAAATCTAAACATTCATTGAATAAAAATTACTAATCAATCCATACAATTGAGTAATACTCGTCTAATCTAGGTAGACAAGTATATTTAGTTCACGATCAAAGTAAAAGAACAAGAAAAATAGAAGAAAGTGCATAAATCTATGGAACCCATGGAAACCCAATGATATTTCAACCAAATTCTTATTATCCTTGCTCTAATTTGGGATGATGATTCACAATCCACCTTCAAAAACCTTCCTTGATCTCTTTTTCTTAAGTTCTTCATTATTTTCTAGGGTTTCTGAAGCCCTAAAATGATTTCAAGGGAAGTTAGGGAAGAGTCCTCCAATTCTAAAATTTTCTAGCTCTTTTATAAGTGTTAGTATATTATCAAAGGCAACTCTCACGGCCCGTGCCATTGCCCGTGACAAGCCTTCGCGAATTATGCCTTTGGTTGAGAAATAGAGAGCTCTCATGGTCCCTGTCACGGCCGGTGTCGGGGCACGTGAGAAGCTTCTATTTCTCTGCATCTTTTATCTACATTCTCTCACGGGTAACATCCTCTTTATCACGGCTCGTGCCACTGGCTGTGACAGACCACTAAAGGGCGAATACGCATTTGCATAGCGGAAGCAGGAAAATTTTACAGAATTTTTCCAACATTCTTTTTTTTTGCAAAAATCCAATGTTACTGGATTTTTTGTTTTCATAACTTTTATGAAACATTTACCATAACAAAACACTTTTGACATGGTTGGGTTTAGATATTCATTAAACTCTTTAACAAATTACTAAACCCAAAGATGGATCCATGTTCAACATCAAGAATCTTTCTAATTATTGTGTAAAACACAATAGAAATAAAGAAGGGTTAGAACATATGATATGCCTCAACTCCCTCCTTCGTCTAACTCCCCAAGTGTGAAGCCTCTAGTTTGACTCACACCGAAGCTATCCCTTGGCATGTGTCTCCTTTCCTCCTTAAAGAAACTTAAACCTTCTCTTGGTTGCCCAATTTGTTGGTTCTTGCTTCTTACTTAAGAATTTGAGATCTTAAGGATTGTGTTTGGACTTTGGTTGAGAACACACTTGAAAATTTGAATATTCTCTTACTAGCTCTTGAGAGATTCTCTCCCTAACTTCTTGAAGAAGAAGATAAATAGTTAAGAAAATGTCAAAGTGTGTGGCCAGCCAAATTGATAAAATCCTACTAATTTGACTTGCTCCTTTCCACCAAACTTCCTTAAATTAATTAAGAAAGAGTAAGTCAAAGATGATGACTTCTTACTCCATCATCCTTTTACTTATTTGACTAAATTAATAATTAATTAAGCAAAGTGATTAGGACAAGTAATTAATAGGAATCATCTTTGCCTATAATTAATCACATCTCATGTAGATTAATTATTATCAACCATAGTCCATATTAATTTAGTCATGCCCATTTGTATCCAATATAAACTATGACATAATTGAATAAATCCTATAATAAATTAGACTTCAAGATATGCTAGGATCCTTGTAAATTTAATTACAAGTCTAACCCAATATAAGTTAATAATTAATTAAACTCTTTAATCAATTATCAGCATGGTTAAATACCAATTCAAAGGATAGCCTTTATGGTGTGTGACTTGCTAGGTTCATGTTCTAATTAGCAATGGGATAAAGAAAACTCTTTTCTTCACACCAAGTATGTAATCCACAGTTCATACTTAGTCCCATAAATCATGAGTGACGTCTAGCATATCATATCTCGACTACCTAATTAGAAATGAATGTCAGTGATAAATCCTTGACATTTCATGGACCTTTTGATTATAATTACCATGCACTCAAATCCCTTCATTACGGATTCCCAATCTCATCTAGGGTCATGGAAGAATTCAAACCCTATGTGCTAGGTTATATGACTTCTATTCGGTATGAGTTCTCGATAAATCGGTTCCAACCAAAAACTCTTTCCAGTGAACCTTATCCACTCTAGCCAGAGATTTGCATATCAAGAACAACCAGAAGTTATAGGATTCCTTCCTTGGTTACCCAAGCTAATGAATTCTTTCTTGGTTAAACATTTATCCCAGCATACCATTGATTATGGCCACCACATGCCATATACCAATATGTGATTAGCATCGGTATGTAAGCAGTAACAAACCATA
>CAOJBK015016975.1:0-10439 GCA_948294925.1 Codiaeum variegatum
GATGCGATATTGACTGATAGGTAAATACCCATGTATCCATCATCTTACGTCACTATTCAACTATTCTTCTCATGAGTGTGCTCATGTGTTGTCACGTTATCAAATGTCTGTAGCATGTGACTCACTACCTCCATACCAATAAGTATCTCATACTTATCATGGATGACAATAGAAGTGATGGTCTTCCGGATTAATGGCGTCCCTACCAATAATCCTATGACCATGAACAACCCTTAAAGCACCTGTTACAAGGGCAATCTGTCACTCATATTTTCAAACTCTTTGAGAATAGATTCTCTACAGGATACTGAAGAGACATATATATGTTCGATACTAGGAATGTATTCATATAAAGAGCATATATGCTCAAGCCAATAAGATTTTCATTTATATTCATATGTTGAGTGTAAGCTCTAGGGCATACACTGCTAACGCTTCTATTATATTCTTTTTTTTCCTAACAACAATGATTACTTGTTCAAGATTTGAAACAATTAAAAGAATTGAGATTTTCTAGTTAATTGAGGGATGTATCGAGATCTTCAACACCATGTGAAGATGAAACTTCTAGAGGATTTTAGAAATATTATTTCGTTCACTTAGTAAACCAAAGAAGTCGTAAAATCTTTATATAAAAAAATTTCTAACTAATACACTATCTTAACCAATCACGTGATGAAAAGAAACAAAAAAACCTAACAAACTTTGAATGTGAACTGGCTCCTAATAAAAACTAAGTTACTGTACATATTAGTTGTTGGATACTTCAAAAAATTAAAGTATTTGAAATTTCATTTTTTTTTATTTCACCCTTGTTCAATTAGCATTGTTAAGAGGGAAAAATTTACCTCTAATAAATAATAAGTATTGTTTTTCTTTATCTTTCTCTCTCTCCATCCAAAAAATATTCATTTCTCTCTACTTCTTTTTAAATAATAATTAGGGTAAAGCACTATTTAGTCCCTAGGTTATTGTCAAATTCACCACTTAATCATCCAATTATGGAAAATAACATGAAAGATCCTTAAGATTTGGTCAAATTAACTATTTAATCACTCCATTCCTTATTTTTAAGATTTTTTTAAAGTTGGTCACATTTACAATAATGTACAATAAGAGAGAAGTCCAATCATATAATAATAATTAAAAACGGAGGTTAGTAGGATGTCAAACAAATGTGAACAAAATTTTTCAACAAAATTTGTCAGACCTAGGTTTGATATCTTATCAACTTTCGTTTTTAACAATTATTATATAGTTGTATTCATCTCTTCTTATAGATTATTGTAAAAGTGACCAATTTACGAAAAACCTTAAAAATAAGAGACGGAGCAACTAAATAGTTAATTTGACTAAACCTTAAGGACTCCCATATCGTTTTCCATAATCGGAGAACTAACTAGTGAATTTGACCATACCATAAGGAATAAATAGTAATTTTCCATAATAATAATAATAAGGATTAAGAGTCAATTTACCCTCCTAAAATTTTTTACAACAGTCCAATTAATGATAAAATCAACTTTTAGGCTAATTTAGTCCTCTAACTTTTAATTTTAGATCAAATTACTCCAATCCCAATTTTTTTAAAAATTGTAAATTCACATTATTAACAATTAAAAAATATATTGGAGTAATTTGATCTAAAATTAGAAATTATAGGACTAAATTAGTGTAAAAGTTAATTTTATTTTTAATTGAACTTTTATGAAAATTTTAAGGGGCAAATTGACCATTAATAATAATAATAATAATAGCATGAAATTCTTGAATTTCAACACATAAGAGAGAGAAAGAGTGAGAGATAGATTTTTTGGATGGAGAGGCAAAGAGAGAGGATACGAGAGGGAAAATTATATAACATTACTCATCAAATTACACCAAAGAATATATATTTTTTGACAATGTAAAAAAATTTAAAAATAAGGAGAGAAAACAAAATTAGTTCAACTTATTATGTTGAATCTTTTAAAAAAATGTTTTGTTAGGGTTTCTCCCTGTAAACATGTCGCCTGTAAACATGGTCCTTGTCTTGGATACTTTTCCGATGTCTCCAGCTGCCGAGAGGTTCCCCTTCTCACTCATCTCGATCTTTTTCTTACATATTTCAATTGATTTGTAACCCTTATGCCATTGTCGCCTCTTCTCCTTTCTTCTCTGGCTATCACTTTTTCCTTCCATTTCAATTACTTTTATCTTCTCTTCCAAATACCTTTATACTCGTTATGTCCCTTCTCCTCTTAATTCTTTTGTCTTTGTTTTATCTACTCTTATATTTTCTCTATTTCAAGAGATGTTTACCTTGTGTTGTTGACGTCTTTTCATCTCGCACCTTTTTTATCCCTTGTTCCAAGATTTTCTTTTTAGCCATAAACTCCAAGCCTTTCTCTCCTTATTTTTAATTTTTTTTACATTTTCAAAAAATATATATTCTTTTGTGTAATTTGATAAGTAATGTTATATAATTTTCCCTCTCGTATCCTCTCTCTTTGCCTCTCCATCAAAAAAATCGCTCTCTCTCTCTCTCTCTCTCTCTCTCTCTTATTACTAGTTTTGAGTTACTAATCTTTCTCTTTGCTTCCATAGTAGAAACAATCCCACTTCTAAAAGCCCTCTGACCCTTCAATTCCAAAGCACTGCAAAACCAAGGTTTTGTGTTTTCTTAAATCTGAATTGAGATTATTTTGGTTAATTGTTTACAATTAGTTATGAACTTTCAAACTATTTTCAAAACCTTCCCTTTGCAAGAAGGGAGAACTATAGAGGGTTTGATTCTCATTCAAAGGGATATGCAAGCAAGCTTCATATTATTAAGGGTATCAACTCAAAAATCATTTTGATTTACTTATTTGCCCATTTCTTTCAATTCTTTTATTGTTATATTATTACTACAAAACTCTATTTTGTAGTTTCATTGTTTTCTTATTTTCATTTTATGAGGGAATGTGTGCCTCTCTTAGTACTCTAATAGCTAGACGGAGGATCCCTCCTTTATCCTCTATCTTTTGTTTTGTGATATTTTGTTTTCTTTATTGTGTTCTCATGCATCTTTGTTGCTCATTCATCTTCCAATACCTCTACTCATACATAAATGAAACCATAATTTTTCAACTTATTTCATATTATACTTAGAGCTAAGATATTAAAATTTAATTTTCTTACACAATGTTCTGTCAAATTACGTGTCTTTGAATCCACCTTGTGGTATAAAGATACGCCCCTTTCCATTGGTATAAAATATATTTTTCATGGATTCAAATTTGGGTTCTCTAAATCATGCCTTGAAAACTTAACTTTTTTTTAAATGATTAATTGGCAACTCACATTTTACACTTGTATCAGGGATTAAACCTACATAAAACCTGATCCCTTTAAATGCAATCAGTCTAAAGAAGATGGTTTCCTTATGCTCACCCCTCAAGGCACGTCATCATTAGGGGAGCCTTGTAGCTTGCAACTTTGCCAGGGACTAATTGTTCAAAAGAGGACTATATTTTGATCAAAATATATTATCTCAAAGCATTGTATTAAGTAGGTTTCATGCATCACTTCACATGCTCCTTTATATCTAGGAAACCAATGATAGAAAGTAACATCGAGCGAGTTTCCATCCTTTGCAATACTTCTCTAATAATGAAATCATTCACCAAAGGCGTATCCATTAATCCTTTTAGTTGAGATAACGAGGTTGTATGTAACTATTAGACCCACGTGAATCTCTTTGATTCACATGTGATCAGGTATATCACGTCTCTAGTCATTCGGTAACCGCAAACCACCAAAACCATATGTAAGGAATAATAGATCCTTCCCTTAGGATTGAATAGACCATATTGTTAAGTATTGGTATTCTACCATGAAACCTTTTTTATTCATGTACACATACATGAAAGCGCCATGCTACTCCTATACCAAAATATGAATAAAGTGGAACATTACTGAAAGCCTATTCTTATCTATTCCAAACATAATCAAACACATCCTTAGGTGTCTAGAACCCCCCACTATAGCCTTGATTACCCCAAAATATGGTTATTCCTTTTTCTTATCCTTGTCCCAAGGTAACCATATCTTAAGAAAATAACAACCCTACAACAAAAACTGACAACACTGTCATTGTCACTCCTAATATTGTTGTCTTTTTAGCTGAGTTTCTGAAGAAGCAAGAACAGACCAATAACTAATCTAAGGACACCATCCTAGGGAAAGTCTAAAACTTAATGGCTTGTGTTAGGATTCAACCTACCACTATTGCACCTACCTCACAAACCACTACCTTTGCCAACACTAACAACTATAGAGAAAATGAAGTTGAGGTCATCCCGTTACCAACAACAGTCATACAATCTGACCATGGCAGTGTTACTCGAACCACCTCTTCTACAGATCCTTCCAAAGGAAGGTTCTAGAACATCCTCTCATCAAAGCAATGATAGAGACATGAGAATAAGTTTAGAAGACCCCAAACTCCATAAACAAAAGAGATGACATATTGGACGTTGGGTCCTTTAGCCTATTACCGAATACCAAACTTCCTCTAAATTTTCAAATGCCACTAATTGAGAAGTTTGATGGCATCACATGCCTAAAGACCCACCTCAAAATCTATGTTGATGCCTTATATCCTCTGGGCATGGATGGTGAGCTTCTTCCTTGCTATTCCAATAATAATTTTCTAGAGCACCTTAAGGTTGTTTGTTGACCTAGAAGATTCTCAAAAATAGGTCTAGGAATTAATGTGCAATGTCTTTTTCAAGCAATACCACTATAATGTCAAGGTTGATATTACAAAAAGAGACCTTGCGACCACTAAGAAAAATCCAAAAGAAACCTTTTCTACATTCATCACAAGATTGAGGGAAAAGGCTTCATAAATGATCAACCACCCATTTCAAACTAAATAGGTGGATATGATAGTCAATAACCTGGTTCCTATGTATTGAGATTGACTAATCACACAGTATTTATCAAACTTCAAGGAACTTATTGAAACTGTCTTGAGCTTCAAAGATGGTATAGATTCTAGCATTATCAAAGATGAAACACATGCCACATCTTCCTCATTAAGATTCAAATAGACTACCTATCAAGGCAATATGACCTAGGATGGGGAGTCAATGCCATTTCTTCCTGTAAACCTATACAAATTGGGAGGAGAAAGGTTACTGATTTAGGTGGTGTAACTCTGCATTAAGAGTCAAAACCATATTCATTGCATCTGTATATTCAAACATGTCTCATGCTGAAAAAACCATCAAAGACTTTTTTGCCTAAAAGCACAGTGAGATGACTAGCCTTAAGTCTAAGTATTATCATCTATAAGATTCCTGCATATCCAGATATTAAGCTTGTCAAACAAAAGTTACGGCATATCAAGCCTCAATGGTCAATCCCCATCAAAGAAGAGGTTGCCAGATAGCTAGAACTCCACTTTATGAAGCCAATCATATACCCATCATAGTTAGCAAACATTGTCCTAGTGCTAAAAAAGGATAGAAATGTCATCATTTATGTCGACTATAGAGATTTGATCAAGGCTTGCTCGAAAGATGGCTTCCCTCTACCATATATTGGCTTATTGGTAGAAAAATCGACAGGGCCAAAGATGGTTTTCTTAACTGATCTAGCTGATACAATCAGATACTTATTCTATTGAGTCATGCCATGTGGACTGAAGAATACTTCAACAACCTACTATAGGATAAAAAACTATAAGTTTCCATGACATGTTGCATCAATTAATCAAAGTTTATGTCTATGACATGATCATTAAAGGTGAAACTATAGCTGAACACTTAAAAGCACTGAATGAGTTCTTCCTTAGACTTTGCTAGTATAATCTCAAGCTTAATCATACAAAATGCATATTTAAAGCCTCGTCTAGAGTGTTAGTTTCAAGGTCAATAAAAGAGGAATATAAGTATATCCTACTAAGTAAAAATCTATTCTAGAAATGCCACCTCCTAAAATTGAAATAAAGATAAAGGGGTTCCTTGGATGCCTCCAATACATCAGCCAATTCATATGCCAATTTGTCGACACATGTGACTTTAAGCTATTCAAGAAGGATTTCTTCTAGTAATGGAAGGAGGAGTGCCAAAAAAATTTTGATCACATATTATCTGTTGAATCCTCATGCCCTATAGCCACCAAGACTTGATGTACCACTACTCTTTTACTTAACAATCACTGATGAAGTCGTAGGAGTTATGCCTGCATAAATTTTTCCTGAATCTACCAAAGAGCATGCCATCTACTACCTGAGTAAAAGGATGTTCACATATGAAATTAAGCACATGTAAGTGAGAAGCTTTTCCCGATACTAGTATGGGTTTGCCACAAAATGAGACACTACTTGGGTCTTTTACATAACATATGTAATTGGTTACAAGATTCCTATGAAATACCTTATAGAAAACATGTCCTTGACTTTAAAATGGCTAGATGGATAGCCATCTAAGCCAAGGATTAACTCAAATATGTACAAAGGAAGACTATTAAGGGTAGTGTCATAGTTGGCCAACTAGCCACATCCCTAACAAAAGATAATTAGAAAGAACATGAATTCTCAAATGAAGACATTTTGCCTATTTAAACATAAACATATAAGATATTCTTTGATAGTGTAGCAAAAATGAAAGGATATGGAGTTATTGTGGTGTTCCTTACACCTGCTAGTGAAAGCTTACCTCTAGCAATCAAACTGAACTTTGAAGTAACAAACAATGAAGTAGAATATGAAGCCTATCTTGATGGGTTCAAACTAGCCATTCAATTTGGCATTCGAAACCTTGAACTAAATGGGGATTCTAATCTAATAGTCTCCAAAGTATAGGGTGAATGGAAAATCAGAGAAAGGAATTTGTTTCCTAACCATAAGTGTCACAAAAAACTAGCATCCAATTTTAACACATTTTCTTCCACTACCTTCAAAGGACTTAAAATAGATTTGTTAATGCTCTTACAACACTGGCCTCAGTGATCAAAATACATGATGGGTTCTTTATCAGACCTATTTTTCTAAGCATCAAATGTGAATCAAGTTGCTTATCTCATTGCATGAATATCTAGGAGATTGGATAAAAACCATGGTACTAGGACATTTATAATTACCTAAGCAAAGGTATTTATCCAAAATAATCTTATAAGGTTGAAAGGAATATTGTAAGGCAACTAGACAACATTTAAATCCCAAGATATGATACCCTTTACAAGATGACATGGAATGGCATCCACCTAAGATGTGTAACCAAATACAAAACCTTTCAAATCATGGAATGGATCCATGGTGGAGAAGAAGGTACTCAAATGAATGGTTATGCACTATCTCAAAAGATAATGAACTAAGGTTATTATTGGCTTACCATAAACAAATATTGAGTGGAATATGTTTAAAAATGCCATACTTGTCAAGTATATACCATGCTCTAGAGGCTCCTCTATCACCTCTCACTCCAATCATAACACCATAACCCTTATTTATGATGGAAATTGATGTAATTGGCAAGATCACTCTAAAGTCATCTGTTGATCATAAGGATATTCTTTTTTACATTGACTACTTTACCAAATGGGTAGAAGTTGCACCCTTCCAAGTCTTTGACTTAAGCGAGTTACTCAATTCATCAAAATAAACATCATTGTTAGTTATGGTATTCCTTTTGAGATCCTTTCAGACAATGGCTCTCACATCAATAAGAAGGCTACCATCCTACCGAAAAGGGAAAAGATCAACATCACAAGTATTCCTCTTATAGACCTCAAGCCAAAGGAATTGTAAAAGTTGCTAATAAAGCACTCAAGAACATCTTATAGAAGATGGTTACAAACATAAAAGCTATCATCTACACTTGCCTAGCTCCCCCCTTGGGAACAGAACTATATACAATACAAGCATGAAGGGAACTCCTTACTTATTGGTCTATAAAATGGGAGCAGTCTTGCCCATAGAACTAGAAATTCAATATGCTAGGGTCATCCAAGAAAGTCAAATCAGTGAACTTGAATGGAATAAAGCATACTTCAAACAACTCAATCTCTTCGATAATAAGAGATTAGAAGCCCTTTACTAAACTTAGAATTATTAGCTAAAGTTAGCAAGACATATCTACAAAAAGGTCCGAGATCGTAAACTTTATGAAGGCGACCTTATCCTCAAAGAAACTAGACAACCAACACAAGACCCTTACAAAAAACTTAAACCTCCTTGGAGCAACCCTTACATCATGTAAAAGATCATATCTGGAAAAGGTGTCATTTTGATGGACATTGTCGGTAACAAATTCACACACCAAGCAGTCTAGATTAAATCAAGAAATATTACATCTTGTGTTCTTGTTGAATGAACATACATCTTTCATTCTCTAAAAAAAAGTATTATAATCTGTTCTCAAAATGTCAAAATCCATTGTAAGGAGAAACGTTGGCAACCCTCATAAATACAACCAAAATCATCAAATAAAATTCAATTTCTCAACATATTCCATTCTCATATTGTGTAGGCTATTTTGATTTTCATACAAAAATAAAATCAAAAGAAATAAATAGAAAAAAGAAAGGGGCCCTCAAATTTAAAAACCTGAAAGAGCGGGTTAGACAAAAATTAGAGCAAAAGGACTTCTAGGCTAAAAACTTAAAAAAAGGGGGGCCTAGGCAACAATCAAGCTAGCTCACTAAGTCAAAAACCCAAAATGGCAGTTTAGGCAAAAGTTAGAGCTAAAACAAATAAAAAAATTCATATTATTAAAGTATGAGTCATTCCTTGCAACATTAAATCCAAATTCAAAAAGAGAGCATTTAACATTTAAAAAATCAAAATAAATGTCTCTTACCCTCAATCTCTATCAGAATGGTGTATGTGTTTCTCGTTACGCCAGCAAGTCTCAAACCACCAAGCCAAATACTCAAATGTCTTGCCAAAATGATCACCATGCTTTATAGTCCCAATATCTCAAACATAACCTCAAAAGACAGCTTTAGCCACTCGAGTTGTCACCAAAATAGCCATAAAAAGAGTACCATCTGAGGGCACATCTAGATTATGTCCCATCTGATGAAGAACTCTAGAAGCATGGTAGAAGGGCACCATCCTCAAACCAAGCAAATAAACATGGAAAAAGATCATAGTCCTTGTCATTAATCTATCAATTCCACAACACTTATGCCTCCAAAGTAAGTTGTCAAGTCTCAAGTTAAGCAACCAATTAATCCACTTTTTTGGTAGTGAGCTGAAAAGATGAATAAGTTGATACCAATAAGTCAGATAATCCTTCCTTACATGACCTAGAACAACCTTCAGATGATTCCCTAGCAATACCTCAAAGGCACAAACAAAATCAAAATTGCATCCTTGAAATTGAAAAAAAGAAAAGAGAAAAATGAAAGCTTACTTAAAGTAATATCGTGCTAATACTCCAAGTCCCTCTAGGTCTATAGCATTGGTTCAGAATCATCAGGATCTCAGCCAAAAAAAAAAGTACATCCCACAGTCTTATACAAGCCTTGAAAGTTTCCCAATCAATCTTCACACCCCTAAGTGTGGGCAAAGCGGTCTCGCCATACCTCCTGAGGTTAACCCATTCTACAATTTTCATGCTTTTGCACTAAGAATGTATCACAAAACTAAAATATGACTCTATTATTGGGAGAAAAAAATGAAAAATAAGTTTTTTCTACTTAAAAAAGGATTGAAAATAGTTTTCCTTGCATTGAAAATCACACCCAAACTCTATTATTCATAGGGCACACAAGATGAGGCAAAAGGAACAATTGTGATACAATGGTGCCTACAGACTTATTGCAAGGCTCATAAGCCCACAATGATGCTCGTAGGTTCCCAATGGGACCTATAGGTGCTCGCTGCGGCCTGTGACCCAAACGGCCTTTAAGTTCCTATTTTTAACCTTATATTTTCAAAAAATGACTTTTCAAGTCCTTTTCAAGCAATTTTTGACAATTTCAAAAGTAAAAATCAACCACTTTTCAAAAATAAAGAAACAAATATTTTTTTAAAAAAATAAAATTGAGATTTTAGTAACAAACCCATAATGGAGCGATATTTCAGTCATACATAAATAGAAAAATAATACATGAATAGTCAATAGACATCATCAGGCACCCTCCTAACCTTTGTAAGCATGATCAGGCGACCAAGAGGGGGGGTGAATTGGCATTTTTACCTTTTCTTTTGTGTTAGGCCACTAATTGAAGTTAGGTGGCAGTGCTGATAGAATGATAAATTTTTCAAGGAATATCCAGCTAAGGACTGAAGCTCACTGCACAAATATCTTACTGTGCTAATTAGCACCCTGAAGATATTTATAGCAGTAGGCTAGTGCCTTATGTATAGGCGCCTAATATATTTTCAAAGTAAGAGATAACCAAATGAAAAGAAAACGAGATATAAAAATAAGTCCCAGAAGCTTAGTAAAAAACAACTT
>CAOJBK015017177.1:0-14844 GCA_948294925.1 Codiaeum variegatum
ATTCTAAGTTTGGAGAACATGAGGATCCTAGACAGGAAGTGAACCTACTCTGACTCATGAATCTTGTATCAAAGGCAAAAGTGACTAGATCACCTTTTGTTGGACAAAATTGAAGTGCTAAATAAAATTTTGAATTCATACATGAGATGTATACGATCCTTTTAGAGAAATGGATTAAGATGGGTATCTATGTTTCATCTCATTTATAGATGATCTTTCTAGATTAGAGTATGTTTATTTGATGAAATATTAATGTGAGTTGTTTGAAGAGTTTAAACGATTCATAAAAGGAGTTGAAAAATAAATGAGAAAAGGTATTGAAACCATCGATGACATCGAGGGATTAAATCCTTTATAACATAGTTTAAAAACTTCTTAAATTTAAATTGCATAATATCCAAATGGCAAGTCTGAAAGAGATCGTACTTTATGAGATGAGGCACATTTAACAATGAACTCTAAATGTTTTCCAATTTATTTATTGAGATTAGCAAGTGAGGTATCTCCCTACATCTTTAATGGAATTCCATCCTAATATGTTTCTTTTAATCCATATGAGATATGGTACAAGAATAAGTCTTAAGTCCGTTATGATTTACGGAGTTTAGCTCACATTAAAAGGCTAAGAAACATTACACTTGGATGAGAAATCTATTAAAGAAAAGGTTTGTTGGATATCTTAAAAGCATTTTAGGATTCTATTTTTATCTTTCTTAGGCAAACAAGTGTTGTTGGCCATAATGTCTTTTTCTTGAGAAAGAGTTTCTTCAAGAAAATGACACAAATAGGAAGATAATATAGGATGAGTTGTCATCCAAAGAGATCCAACAAAATGGTCAAGTAAAACTGATCAACCCCTAGAATAAATTTTCAATTGATAATGTATCCACTTTAAAGACCTTGAAGAATTAGTATTGTATCTCACCTTCTGGAGAGATGCAGGTTTCTTCATGTGAATGTATAAGAGTTGTTCATTCATGAGGAAGTTGATCAAGAGTTCCTACTAGGATTGAGGAAACTATATGAGATATAGGTTCTTCAGAATGGTAAAAGCTATGAAATATAAAAGGATTTTGTATATGCAAACCATGTCTATAAACTTGTGAACACACCTAAGGGGTGATTCCCATAGGATAAAGGAATTTCAAGTGAGAGATTGGCATAGACAAAATCATGACAACATATTCTGTATATGTAAACTGAGTTTGTAAACATGTGAATCCACCTAAGGGGTGATTCCCATAGGGCAAATGGAATTTCAAGTGAAAGACTGGCACAGACGAAAAACGTAGTAACGTTTAAATCAAAGCTTATAGAAAAAGTGTTTTGCTATAGGGAAAAGGGTTTACCATCAGGTAGCTTACTTTCCAAAGCTATTCTTAGATCCATTGTCATTTTAATAGCAATTATCTCACACTATGATTATGAGATTTAACATGAGATGTGAACATCATTTTTCTTAATGGAAACATTAAGTAAACATTTTCTTGGAATCATCTAAAGGTTAGAACCTAAAGAAAGTCCCATAGTGTGCAAGCTTAGAAGATCCATTCATGTTCTTAAGCAAACTTCGAGGAACTAAATCCATTATGTTTGATGAGGTAATCAAATAGTTTGATTTCATCAAGAACATAAATGAATCTAAATTTATAAGAAAGTTAGTGGGAGATCAGTGATAACTCATTTTTATTGTGCATTAGTGTTAATGATAACTCGTTTTACTGTGCAACAATGTTAGTGGTAACCTGCTTTACTGTGCAACAAAGTTAGTGGGAGTTCACTTAACTGTGCAACATAATTAGTGGGAACTCACTTTACTTGTACTAAATATGGATAACATTTTTTAATTGATAAAATATTATCATGCTCATTAAATGTGAAATATCATCTATCCCAAATTTTCTCCATAAGACTTATGAGAAATCACCTATATTCTTGGAATTCAAATATATGTGATAGATTGAAAAGAATAATAGATATCTCTCCTAAAGTTAACACTAGGAAGGGTGTTGAAATGTTTAACATGCTGATTTCCAGTAAGGGATACATGTATTGTTAGTGTGACTAATATACATATATCCAACTTTATAATGAGATCATTGGAATATGGTAAAAGTTATCCTTTAGTACTTGAAAAAGCACTAAAGATTTAGTTTTGACCAAATGGAGAAAATAATTTGAGCATTGATGGATTCACAGAAATGGATGATAAAGAGTCTATCTTTGGATTTGTTTTACCTATAACAGAGGAGCAGTTTGCTGGAAGAGTTCCAAGCAATAAATCACTGCAAACTTTATTATAGATCCTGAGTATTTTGTTGAATATGATGCTACAAATGAAAGGTGTTTGGAATCAAAGTTTGTAATAGAACTAAGTGTGATTTTTTTCCATTCATTCACTAGTTTCTCTCTACTGGGAAAGGAATTGAGCCACTACTCAGGCAAGGGAACTAAGGTCTCACTAGAAATCCAAACACTAAGAAAGGCAAAAACATGTATTCAAATAAGGTCATTAGGACATGTAAGGTAAAAAATAGTGTTAGCTAATAACACATTAGATCTGTTGACTAAAGCTATGAGTCAACCAACAATTAGACTTCCATGTTCATAAGATGAATCTTAGATACTGAACTAATTGGCTCTAGATTAGCTCTAGTGCAAGTGAGAGATTGTTAACAGTGAATGCCCTAGAGCTTGCACTCATCATGTGAATGTAAATGAAAACCTAACTGACTTTAGTATATATGTTCTTTAAATGAATCTATTCCTTGTATTAAATGTATTTATATCCCTTAAGTATTCAGTAAGGAAATCTATTCTCAAAGAGTTTGTGAATATGGTGACAAATTGCCCTTTATCAGATACTTTAAAGGTTGTTCATGGTTGTAGGATTATTGGTATGGATGCCATTAATCCGAAAGACCATCACCTCTATTGTCATCCATGATAAGTATGAGATACTTATTAGTATAGAGGTAGTGAGTCTCATGCTAGAGATATGTGATGTCATGACAACACATGAACATACTCATTGGATGAGTAAGTTGAACAATGATGTTAGATGATGCATATATGGGTCATTACCAAGTAGTCAATATTGCATCATCTAGATCATGAATGTGCATATAATCTTTATAATTTAGGTGACATGTTATCTAGCATATTATTGGCTATGGTTTGTTACTGCTTACATACCAATGCTAGTCATGTATTGGCATATGACATGTTGTGCCCATAATCAGTGATATATTAGGATAAGTGTTCAACCATGAAAGGATTCACTAACTTGGGTAACCAAGGAAGGAATCCTATGACTTTTGGTTATTCTTAATATGTAAATCCTTAGCCAGGGTGGATAAGGTTCACTAGAAAGAGTTTCTAGTAGGAATTGGATTTATCGAGAACTCAAACCGGATAGAGATCATATGATCTAACATATAGGGTTTGACTATTCCATGACCCTAGCTAAGATTAAAAATCTGTAATGAAGGGATTCGAGTGCATGATAATTATGATCAAGTGGTCCATGCAATGTTAAAGATATAATCATCGACATTCATTTATGATTAGGTAGTCGTGATATGTTATGTTAGACATTACTCATGACTTATGGGACTAAGTGTGTAATTAGGTAAACATACTTGGTGGAAAGAAAAGAGTTTTCTTTATCCCATTGCTAATTAGAACATAAACCTAGTAAGTCACACATAATATAGCAATTCCCATTAGATTGTATTTATCATATTAATAATTAATTAAAGAGTTTAATTAATTGTTAATGATGATTGCATTAATATGTAATTAAATTTACAAAGATGCTAATATATCTTGATGTTTAATTAATAAAAGGATTAATTTCAATTATGTCATAGTTTGTATGAGATACAAATGGGCATGACTAATTCAAATGATTTTGGTCAAACAAATAAAATAATTAAGCTTAACATGAGATGTTAGCTTAATCCACATTAGATATGATTAATTAAGGTTTAAAAGTGATTCCTACTAACAATAGCCTTAATCTTGTTGATTAATTAACTAGTTAACAAGACAAGGCTCCTCTTTTTCCTCCTAAATTTAAGGAAAAGGAAAGAAAGGGTATGGGCTATATAAGGTAATGGTTATCATCTTTTTTGCCTAAGCCAACAACACACTCAACACATTGAAGAGATGGTGGAACTATTCATCATCTTCTTCCTTGGATTAGAGAGAGAAACACTTTAAGAGTTAAAGAGAGAAAGCTTGAAATTCACACTAAATAGAAAGAGAAATTTTGTTTTGAAGAAGAGTTATTCCAGAACAAGTTCTTCTTCTATTAACCTTTGAGAAAGGAGTGTGGACAAGCTTTCAAGTCTAAAACCAATCCTCAAGTCTCAAGTTCCCAAGTAAATGAGCAAGAATCAAAATTTTAGGTAACCAAAGAGAGATGATTCAAGCTTCTTGAAGAGAATTTGAGAACAAGCTTTTGGGAAAAGCTAGGCATGCTTCAAGCTAGAGGCTTCGCACTTAAGAAGCTTAATGAAGGAGGGCAAGAGATATTTTACTTCAAACCTTTCTTTGTTCAATTTGTGTTTTGCACATAAATTGGTAAAAACTATCCTTGATTGAAGTTTTAGGTCCAAACCTAGGTTTAGATATTTATAAAAGAGTTTGATAAATGACTAAGCCCTCTCTGTTAAAAGAGTTTTGACATGTAACTAATTTTCAAAGAGTTTGAAAATTTCCAAGTATTTTGTTAAAAGTATTTTAACAAAATGTTTAAAATTAAATTCTAGGTTATGGTAAAGTTTTAAAGTGTTTGAAAAATTGCCTAAACTATTTTGTTAAAAGAGTTTTAACAAATTAATTTTTTAAAAAGTTTTAAAAACCAAAAACTGAATCATTCTAATTCGAATTTTATTTTACCTTTTCTGCTTATGTTGTGCTACTCCATAACATTTCCTTCAAATGGTTCATCTTCATTTTTTATGAAATCAATCGATTTGATTGCCTCATTAAAATGAAGATTCCAACTCCTTGAAGCTTACTTAAGACCATAAATGGATCTCTTAAGTGTGCACACTTTGGAACCATCCTTAGATTTAAAACCTTTAGGTTGTTCCATGAAAATGTTTTCCTCAATGTTTCCATTTAGGAAAGTGGTCTTGACATCCATTTTCCAAATCTCATAATCATAGTGTGCTACTATGGCTAATAAAATCCTAATAGATTTAAGCATGACTACTAGAGAAAAGGTTTCCTAATAGTCAACCCCTTCTCTCTAGTGAAACCCTTTCACTATAAGCCTTACTTTAAACATTTCCATGTTTCTGTCTACATTAATCTTTCTCTTGAAGACCCATTTATTCCCTATGGGTATGATACCCTTAGGTGGATCCATAAGTTCCTAGATTTGATTAGCATACATGGAATCCATTTCGGCTTTCATAGCCTCTAGCCATTTAGAAGAATCTATATTTGATATAGCTTCATCATAAGTAGTAAGATCAATTCCTTGATTAACTTCCTCATGAATGAACAACCCTTGTACATTTCCATGAAGAAGTCTGTATCTCTCCGTAGGATGAGATACTCTACTAGATCTTCGAGGTATTTATGTGGATACATTATCAATCAGATTAAATTCTTGGGGTTGATCAATTTCTATATGATCAATTTGTTGGATCTCTTTGGATGACACTTCATCTAAGATTATCTTCCTACCTTTAGCACTTTCTTTAAGAAACTTTTTCTCAAGAAAAATGACATCCCGACTAACAACAACTGTTTGATCTATGGGAAGATAAAAATAGTATCCTAAACCACCTTTAAGATATCTAACAAACCTTCAATTAATAGACCACTCTTCCAACTTTTATGTTCACAGCTTTTTAATTTGTGCTGGACACCCCCAAATCTTAACATGCATAAGACTTGGCTTTCTACCATGCCATATCTCAAATGGAGTGATGGGAATAGATTTGGAAAGGACTATATTTAGGATGTAAGAAGATGTCTCAAGTGCATATCCCTATAAGGAGATAGGGAGATCGTTATAGCTCACCATGGATCATACCATATCCAATAGGGTACGGTTTCTCCTTTTGGAAACACCATTTAACTATAGCATTCTAGAAGGATTCAACTATGATATTATGCCATGTTTCTTTAAGAAGTTGTTAAACTCCGTACTTAAGTATTCGCCTCCTCGATCAGATCGAAGAGTCTTAATAATTTTCCCAGTTTATTTCTCAACCTCTTGCTTGAATTATTTAAACTTTTCAAAAGATTCATGTTTATGTTTCATCAAATAAAATACCCTAACCTCAAAAGGTTATTTGTAAATATGATGAAATATAAATACCTTCCTATAGCCATTTAATCAAATGGTCCACATAAATCACTATGTATGATTTCTATAATTTCTTTGGCTCTTTCCCTTTGTCCAACAAAGGTAGACCTAGTCATCTTACCTTGGATACAAGACTCACAAGTTAGAGTTGATTCATTTCCCATATGATCTAGGATCCCCATCTTCTCCAACTTTAGAATCCTCTCCTCGAATATATTTTCAAGTCTAAGATGCCAAATTAATTTTGAATTAGAGGTGAGTCCAATCATGGCATTAATATGAGTTGGGCTTGGATATATTTTGTTATTGCCATTATCTAAATAATAAAGACCATCAAGCACATATTCCATATCGACAATTCTATTTTCAAAATAGATTTCACAAATATATTTCTTAAATAAAAGTTCATAACCAATGTTAGTTAAACTAGTTACAGAAATAATATTCATGAAAGCATTAGGAATGTACAAGATGCCCTTCAATAATAAAACACAATAAACAAGATCAATGCAAGTAGTTCCTGTAGCTTTGACCCCAACAGTTGCTCTATTGCCTAGCTTTAAGACCACTTCCCTTTAATGATGAAAGAATTTTTTTTATATCAAGCCTCAATTTATATCAGTCAAGGCCCTCATTGCACTTATGACAAGTTTTATGTTGTTGTTCAGTCCTTCTATTACAATATGTGTGAGTATCTTGACTCTGTTGAAGTGAAATCAGTTCGTTATGCTAATCAAGAGCTGGATTTCAATCGCAGATTTATCTTTAGGTACATATTTATTTACATTTATATTTTCTAAAAATCATTTTTGAATTATTTCAATTATAAAACTTTTTAATTTAATTTTTATAATGTTTATTTCTATAGGACTTTAACAGAAGAATTCATAGACAACATAAAATTTGGATTCAATTGTGGCTTCGTATCCCAACATATTGTTATGGTATGAGGTGTGCCTAAGCGTTCTACTTTCTAGTATTTTGAACAAGAAAAGGGAAAAAAGAAGTAAGATAAAAAAATAGGGATAAGGAGGTATCCGAATGGTTATAGAGAGTTGATTTAGGTCCAGGTTATTTCGTTAAGCTAGCTTTAGAATTTAAAACTTGATGAAAGATATTTTGGATCCTCATTGTTTTTCTACCACCTGGAAGCAATTGTGAGTTTATTGCTTTTTTTTTGTGAGGCCCCGACCTCCGGAGATGGCTAAGCTCACCTCGGGCTTTTCAGCCAGAGGAAATCGATCGCGGGAGGTTGGATTGCGAATGTTATCAGTTGTCAAATCCAATGTGAGGAGAACCCCTTAAAGGCCTATTAGGTGTATAGTGTGTATGTGAGTCAACACTTAATACTTTTGAAAAAAAAAATTTCAATTTCTGGTGATTAAGAAACCATTTGATTATAACTCCATAAATAGTATTATTTTTGTCAATGGAAAAGACACAAGCCGCTAACCAAAGTATGGATTCGAGGACTCGTGATTGTTACAAGTTTAATTTTAGAAAAATAGTTATTTTCTAACAAATTTAGCTCTAAATTATATGATTTTGGTCAAAAGGTTTCATATATGCATGGCAATTATAATATAACGAATGAACCATTATAACAATTAAAAATTATGCATGGACAAATGTTATATGAATGATAACGATAATAAAGAAAATGATAAAATAAACGGAATAAATAAAAATAATAGGGGTCTATCTTCTAGTCATATTTTACTAAGGAGAGCACACATCCCCAAGGACAGATAAATAAAATAATTAAATAATTAAAAATTAAATATAGAATAAAAAGACATAAGAGATATCTTCTCAAGCCATAAGGCATAGGAAGGGCATACCTTCCCCTTTAGATAAACGTTAATATAAAGAGATGGCAGGAATATAACAAAAATAAAATGTAAATTTACTTGACTAACAAAAAACGTGGTAGGAAGTAAATCAGACAGGCTCCTCCATTAGTAAGTGTGTGTACTTATAAAGAATTGCCTCGATTGCCATTAAAACAGAAAAATAATAATATAAATAAAAGAATGAATAAATATATAACTGAAATAAAATAAAATAAAAAAATTAAAAATAAATAAATAAATAATAAAAGGTAGAAAATTGATTTTTAAACTTGAAGCCTTGACGGCTAGCAGGCGTTTCCCATGGAATGGGAATCAAACCTCATGTTGTTCTCCCTTATCTCAAAGGGTTGGGGGTTGTTTGACTGGAATTGGGGTTGGTTGTTTAGAAGGTAGTTGATTTTATAGAAAACCAATTAATCAAATAGGTTCTTAATTATTTCTAAATTTAATAAAGGAAAAATGATTTTTTATTGTGAATTCTAAGTTAATTTTTAGGAATTAAAAGACAAACCCTTTGCTTTTGGCGATGAGGGACAGGAGGGTTAGTTGGCTTCACAAAACCAAAACGGGCATCGGTGATAGTTCAGTCAGGTGTCTAAGAGGGGGTGAATTAGACGACTCCAAAATTTTCTCTCTTTATCTTTTCAAGTTCTAATCTCTCTTTTAGATGATAAGATAAATGAAAACAATTTAATCCACTAAATATGAAATGATCACTCAAAGTTCAATTCTGGGATGTTAGATTCAACTGCGACGAAGATGCAACTAAAGCTAACTGCATTTGCTATCTATTTATGCTCAGAAGCACTTTGTAGATATCATCAGCAATCTACCAGTTATAATGTTATAAGCGAACACAACTAATCAATTCTATTTGATGCTTTTCAAATTAAATATAATACTTAATGCATATAAGCTATTTGTGAAAAGGTTGAATCAAAATATACTTTTAGATGAGGGACAATATAATAAGAAACAATAAAATAAAACCACTTAGAGGCACAATAATTTTATCCTGGCTTGTTACTAAGACCTACATCCAATCCTTAAGGATCACACCTTAAGCTTTTCACTAAAACACCTCTATTTCAATGGGCTAGAGAAAACCCTTTTAGAACTCTTAGAAGCTAGTCAAAATAAGGATATATTTCTTACCTAAATCCCTCAGACCTTCATTAGGTGTCAGAACAAGCTCTCACCTAAATTAGGGATAGATGACCCTCACAGTCAATTCTTTAAGGCATCTATGACTCCCCCAAACTCAACCTTTAGGCGCGATGGTCACTAAAGGGAGAACATAGTTTTAGATTTGAAGATATACAAAATAAAGTGAAAAATACAAATTCCTATATGGATCAATTTAAATGCTCATGGAATTTGCATGTGAAACAAATTTTTGTTTGATCTCAAATTTAAAAAGATATATAAAAATGACTAAACAAATTTGCGATGGAGTTAAAGCATGAAAAATTCTATTCAAATGATGATTGAGAAGTAAATGCTCAAGTGACACAATGAATGTAGAAGTTTAAATGCTTCTCTTGAACTTTCAGATTTTAAAGTACTTCTTCTCAAAACATCAATGCATAATCTGACCTTCATTAATGAAAAACGAAGCATATTTATAGAGGTTGAAAAAGAAGGTAAGTTTGAGGGGGAAATTTGAATTTCAAAAGTGAGAAAGGTTAAAAAATCATTTAATCTCATAATAACTCTTTTTTTTAAAACTGTTTCTATCTGCTTTTGATGTGAAATCAGACAAACAAGTGACTAAAGGACATATATGTCAGATGAACAATGTCAGAATGGGAAAAATCCTTAAATGCATATTACAATTGACCGTTAGATCCATACTTAGAAGAATGTTGTGAAAAGTTATTTTGTGCTTATTAGATGTAGAATGATAGGTTCTTTTTACTTCTAAAAGTTTATTATCCAAAAGGAATTTTATGAAAATGCAAGAATCACATAAGAAAATGATATGCAAGTTTAAGTGTGATCCATTTGATAATAAGACTAAATAAAATTCCAATGATCTAAACTACCTAGAACTAAGCACTTCTAAACTCTAAAGCTTTCTAATAATGTTAGATGCACTGGCTTATGGACAATTATAGGTTGAACCAAATCTAATGAACACTTGTAACAAAACTAAGCATACAACATATGTAAACTAAAGTAGTTTTGTTATCATCCAAATAATATTGCTAAACAAGTGGGCTAACAATCTTCCCCTTTTTTTATGATGACAAAACTAATGCAATAATATACACAATTAATTAGATTTAGAAGCATATAAGAAAATGGGCAGTAAGCTCCCTCTAAATCTGATCACCATAATTCTAAGAAGATAGCCAGGCACGCACACATATCATAGGTAATATAAACTCCTAAAAATATACAAGTGAGCACAATATGGCTCCCCTTAAGACCATGCATCTATTTCTTAAAAGTTCAATCCTAAGTAGTTATAACTACATCCTTAGCATAGCAAAAAAAATAGGAAATCCTAAGTAGCTAGCACATAAAATAACCACAATATAGGTTTTCTCCCCCTTTTTGGCATTAGAAAAAATGGAAAAAAGAACAATATTCCAAAAATACTAGAAAATAAAAATTATTCTATATTCGAAAATAGGAAATAAAAGCCAAATATACAGAATAGTAAATTTAGAAGCGGAGGCTTCTAATCATCCCTTGATCTTTAAATTGGCATGGCTAGACTTCTTCTTCTTTGGAGCTTTCTGGGTGGTGGCTAAGGTACTCTATATGGTACAATCTAGAGACTTGTCCCTAGGCTTCAAAGACTTAACATTTACAGCCACTTCTTATATGTATTTCCACACACTCTCAAGATTTATCTTGGTAGCCACTAACACTTTCAAAGTTTGCTCCTTAAGGCTAGAAATCTTCTTAAGTAACTATCTTGAATATGTTTCACCTTACCATATAGGCTCTAATCCAGTTTTTCTAGATCTTTACCGAAAGAGGTATGATTTTTTTGAATTTCCTCAAGGACTGCTTGCTTAGAGGCTTTCAACTCTAACATAAGGTCTGCAAAATTTTTAGATGGGTCAGCTTCTGATTTTCTTTCCTCTTGGGGATCTACTTTTGAAGAACTATCATAATGTCTTCTAATTCCACCAGAAGACTCATCATCACCCTCTTCTTTAGTGGAAGGAATAGGTAGAGCTTGTTGTTTGGCAGGACCACCCAAATTTTATATTTCTATTAGATCAGTATAAACATCCTAATTTAGATCAATTAAAGGGTTAGTCATTGAGTCTCCTAACTTGTTAGACTCAGCTGCCTCTACAGGGGCAGCAACCTTGCCTCCTATGTCTAAATCTTCCTTAACCTCCTTCAATGACTCTATTGGGATTTTCCTATCATCATCACTCTCTAATTCACTAGACTCTTCATTCAGAACAAGTTTTCCTTTCCTAGCATTGTGTTTGCATCTCACAGGTTTATCCTTACCACTCTTAACTACATCCTTCTCCTCGATTTCCTTGGAGGATACTCCCTTGTACTTGATGTTTTTTAAGGTAGTCTCATTGATGTAGTCAGACTTCCAAAAACATGAAGGGTTTTGGAGATTTAAGCCATAATGGATAAAGATTTTAGTTAACTGAATAATGTAGGGCATTTTTCTAGAGGTTTTTGCATTAACCATGGTGTTTAAGATATAGTAAGGCAAATCAAAAGGCATCTTTTTATCATATGCCACATTTTGTAGGCCTCATCATTGGTTATGTAGCCGTAACTACCTCTCCTAGGGTAAATAAAGTGACAGATAATTTTCTGAACCATCCTTCCATGTAGTTCATAATCACTAGAAGTGGTATTTTGGTTACTTGAAGTTCCTATAAGCTCATCTAGGAACTCTTTATTGTTGTATCTAGCTATTGATTCAAAATAACCCGACATACATGTTCTGTGGTCCTGTAGCTCTAAAATCTTTACTAGTAGCTCAACCATGATTGTTCAAACTTGACAGCCAATCAATGCTTTGATCATTGTATCAGACTCTTTTGTAATGTAGGAGTAGAAGTCATTCATATATTCTTTGTAGAATGGAAGAACTTGAGTCAGAAATTGGATCCATTTCTAGAATATGAACTATTCCTTGAATCTGTAAGTGTTGGAATAAAAAAATTTTCAGTCTCCCATACGAGGATAGATCATAATGAGTTTGGATGGATCCTCATACATAGGTGGAGCTAGTGAGTATTATCTAGTTATTCATTTCTAGGTTGGAGAGGAAGAAGACATTGGTTTTCTCTTTCCCATTGTGATATAGACTGAGACTTTTAGGGTTTGAGAGAAATAAGGAACAAAGGAAGATGGGTATCTATTATGGCGAGAGAGTTTAGGAATTTATATGAGACAATGAGGAATTGGGTTTGAATTTTGAAAAATAAAAGAGAAGTGGAAGGGTTAACTTGGTAACCGCTTCAATTAATCATCATGCTTTGTCGCTTTTCAAGGAGGAAGAGAGAGTAAAGGTACGATGGTTTTTATTTCACATGACCAGAAAATAAATTAATATTATTATATATATTTTTATTTATTTATCTTTTAAAAGTTATTTTATTTATTTTAATGAGAGCTTTCTAAAGGTTGATGTGACCAATGATGGGAAATGATATGAGGTGATGTACTCATTATGCATTAGTCAATGTGTATTTCAACATTTTCCAACACACTTTGTCTTACACACATCAACTTCATTACTATGCTATCAAATCACACATTTAACATATAAAAAGAAGGTGACATGTTTTTAGACACACATGCATGTAATGCTGAGTGAGGAGGATCACTTATCTTAGACGATGATGCTCATAATCATACTATTAGATGGGAATGTGTCTAAACATGTTTATTATAAACACGACTATTAAAGTTAGGTTTAGGTATCTATACCAAGTTATCTTCTAATACCATGGAATTGCTCTTCAGGTAAGGGCTTAGTGAGGATATCTACTAGCCATTGATTTGATGGCACAACTACATTTGGAGGTCTCCCTTTTGGAAGTGATCTCGAATAAAGTGGTGACGGGCCTCAATGTGCTTTGTTCTCAGAGTGTTAGACTGAATTCTTAGACATATTAATGGCACTTGTATTATCGCATCTAATTGGTATTTCTTTGAAGTTCATGCCATAGTCCTTCAGTTTCCTCTTCATCCATAAGATTCGACCCACACACTGTCCAACTGCGATGTACTCAGCTTCAGTAGTAGGTAAGGCCACTGATGTTTGCTTCTTGATAAACCATAATATGAAGCAAATCCCTTAAGAACTGGTAGGTCCCAGATGTGCTCTTCCTATCAATTTTATTATCTACAAATAAGCTCATTAGGATACCATAGACCTAAATCAGTCAATAAGCTCAAGATGATTACACTTAGGATACCATAGACCTAAATCAGTTGTCCCACTAAGATATCTAAAGATATGCTTAACAACAACTGAGTGTGACTCCTTCATATTTGCTTGGAATCTTGCAGACAAATAGACACTAAAGAGGATGTTAGGTCTCAAAGCAGTTAGTTATAGAAGAGATCCAATCTGACCTCTATATAGCTTTATGTTTACTGATTTTCTAGATTCATCCTTGTCCAACTTAGTGGAAGGATTGATAAGTGTACTGATACTCTTTAGGTCTCCCATTTTGAATCTCTTAATAAGTTCCCTTGTATACTTAGACCGATAAATGAAAATGCCTTCAAATCTCTGCTTTATTTTCAAACCAATGAAGAAATTAAGCTCACCCATTAGGCTCATCTCAAACTCGTTTTTCATCTCTTTAGAGAACTACTCATAAAACAATTTGAATCAATAGTAGAGTCCTTTTTGAATCGCCTTCTATCGGTGTGAGACCAAATTACAGCGGCTCATCTATCTCGTTGGATGAGTCTAGATTATCGGCGGTCTCCCGATAAGAATCTTCTATTTTCTCTTATCGAGGGGTGGTGGGACACGAAAAATTCCTATTGGTGAAATGACTATGACACCACTTGAGTGTGCTTGCCTGACTGGTATGTAGTTTAGAGTGTAGTCTATTACTTTTGACAAATAACCTCGGAGTAGGACTATTCTAGGTGTTTTCCTTAGGGCTAAGCCTTCTAGTATTGAGAGGGGGAGGGTCCCTAGATCTTAGTTGCTCAAATTGTTAAAAATCATGAATCTGACCAACTTCTTTGTTAACAAGTGTGCCCGAGCTTGCTTGCTGGTCATTTTATCGACCCTTTTTTGTATAACGAGTGGGGATTTATTGAGCTAAAAGTCATGAACTCGTTGATGGATTTGGACTAGCTTACCCAGTATGACTGGTATAGATCTACTTTAGTTGCTACTTCTAGGGCGATTGGCCTGATGTCGAGATTTTGAGTAATAGGAATCCATGTAACGATGCTCATTTAGGAGGTCAGAATTACCCTTTTATTCTCTTGTTTGATTATTTTATCAAATTTACCAATTTTTTCTATCTTTTATAGCTTTAGGATTTTGTACACTTTCCTATCATTGCCCACACTATTGCCATTAGGGAGGACATCTTACTTCCTATGGGGAAGATGTGGTGTCAGGTGTCCTGGGCAGAACCACATGTCGGCTTCTCTTTCTCACATTTTAGAGAGACTTTTTCTTCTATT
>CAOJBK015020968.1:0-13196 GCA_948294925.1 Codiaeum variegatum
CTAGAATACATCAATTGAACTCTTTTTATAGTGAAAAATATGATATAACACGTCAAAACTTAAAAAGAATCCTTTTTCTACACTGACTCGGAAGGTTGGCTCAACCCCCTTTTAATGAACGCATGGGCTTGTGCGTCTCACTTAATGCCCCCGTTTAGATTTCTGCTTCTCTGCATAGGGGATATTCCATTTATCCAGAAAGGCGTACGACCTCATGCCATTTACTGTTTGTTGTGAATCTAATTCATTCATTCATAATAAAGCGTATATGTCACCGCATGGTGGTTCCGCACGACCCGTGCCACTTATAAAATTTTCAACCCTTTGATATAGTAACTGGCACATCCTTGAATGTATTTGGCATGGCCCTAAAGGTCCCAGGTACGGGCCATGCAATCTCAAAACTTTCCAAAATCCTCCAAAAATTGCTCTAAGTATATTTAGTCGCTTAGAAACTCAATCTTTCAATTAGATAACTCAATTTTTGCATAGTTTCCTGACTTTCTCTAAAAATCACTTAACAAGCACATTAAATAGAATTTTTGGGTAAAAATAAACTCAAATGTATGAGGAAAATATGTAAAAATATGCACAAAATAGAGTACAATCGAGAAATTGAGTCGCCTATACCGAGGTCTTTATCTGACACTGATATCAATGCTATTAGATCAACTGTAGATAGTGCAAACATGGACATGTATACAGAACTAATGAATCAAATGGCTCAAATCATGCGTTCCCACCTATGGAGAAAACAGGGGTGCACAAAACAAGGTGTACAACATTATACAAACTTTCCATGAATCAATAGCGAACTTCAACAATCTATTCGATGGGAGATATAATGATGTTGCTGCAAACAGGGGAAACCCAGCATGACAAAATTGACCATAGCTAGTTCAAAATGAACTGCAATAGGGAGAGGTCAGAATTACGTAAAGGCAACATATCAAACAGGGGAAACAACTAGACAATCAGGGTTGATATCCTCGGAATCAATAACCCATGCCTCCCTTGGCTCAAAACATCGATCAAGGATATCAATAAGGAGACCTGGGCCAATATCAGCAGCAATAGCCTATGGAACTACTAGGACGAGATATTTGTAAAGGCTATCATCCTGAAGACCTAAGTCAATATCATTAGCCTCAACTTATGCAACTGAAGGAAAGGTTATGAGTCAAGCAACAAAAGCAAGAAGAAATGCAGAGCTGGGAAAGGCTGCGCATTTCAATTTTGAAAAACTTGATTTTTTTTAAAACTCTTTTGACAAAGTGGGTTAGGAAATTTTCCAAATTCTTTGAAACATTTCCCTAACTAAGAATTTGAATACTTTAAAATTTTGTTAAAACCTTTTTAACAAAGCATGTTTAGCCATTTTTCAAACTCTTTGAAGAATATCTAAACCTAGTTTTGAGACCATAACCCAATCAAGGATAATTTTGCCAATTATGTGCAAAACACAATGTAAACAAAGAAAGGTCAGAAGCATTAAATACCTCTCACCCTCTTTCATTAAGCTCTCCAAATGTGAAGCCTCTAGCTTGAAACACTCCAAGCATCACTAAGTCAAGACCTTCTTTAAATTGATGGCTTACTTGAACCTTCTCTCCTTGGTTGCCCAAATTTGGTTCAAGCTCCTCCTTCAATCCTTTGAGAGTATTTTTGGGGTTTTTTTGGACTCATCTTAATCACCATCATCAAGACTCATTCTTCTCAAGCATAAGATCAAGAGACATAAAATTGAACTCTTGAAGAACTCTTCTTCAACCTCAATTGCATTCTCTTTTATGGTAGTTGGGTCAATTTCACTTTTAACTCTTAGAAGAAAATTTCTCCTTTTCCTTTCTTCATTTCCATTAATTATTCTCGTTTATCTCATAAACAAGATAATTAGAAGAAGAAGAAGAAGATTTCTTAATTTTGCTCCAAATCTTACTTCATCTTCTTTAATGGTTGAGATTTTCCATTTCTACCTCTCAGAAACTCTCTCAACTCATTTTAATGGTGGAAAATGAAATGAGCTAAAAAGATGATGAAGATGGTGTCTTCCACTCTTTTATAAACCCTATACCTCTCATCATTCTCTTTTCCTTAAAATAAAGAGGGAAATAAGGAAAAGTATTGGTATTTGACTAGAGTCAACTTTTTACTCTAGGAAAATGTTCATGATACCCTTATCTAATAGTGGTTATTACATATGGACCAAGTTAGCGAAGAATCTCTACACATCTTAATTAATTTGAATTAAGTTAATCATCTCATGATTAAGCTTAACTATAGTTTAATTGAAATAAACCCTTTATGAATTAAACTTCAAGACATGCTAGGATATTTGTAAATTTAATCACAAGTCTAATTCAATTATCATTAACAATTAATTAAACTCTTTAATTAATTATTAAGGTAATTTTATATCTTTTCTTGGGTGATTGCTTTACGGTGTATGGCTTACTAGGTTCAAGTTCTAATTAGCAATGAGATAAATAAAACTCTTTTATTTCTCTAAGTTTGTAAACCCTTTATCACACTTAGTCCCATAAGCGTGAGTGACACCTAGCATTGCATATCATGACTACCTAATTAGAAATGAATATCGGTGATCATATTCTTAACATTGCATGGGCCTCTCGATCATAATTACCATCCATTTGAATCCATTCATTACAGATTCACGATCTTAGCTAGGGTCATGGATTAGTTAAAACCTATATACTAGATCATATGACCTTTATCCGGTTTGAGTTCTCGATAAACCCGGTTCCTACTAGAAAGCCTTTCTAGTGAACGTTATCCACCTTTGCTAGGGATTTACATATCAAGAACAACCAGAAGTCATAAGATTCCATAATTATTTACCCAAGTTAATGAATCCTTTCTTGAAGATCACTTATCCCAATATATCATTGATTATGGACACCACATGCCTTATACCAATACATGACTAGCATTGGTATGTAAGTAGTAACAAACCATAACCACCAATATGTCATATAACTTGTCACCTCAAGTCTAAGGATTATATGACAATCATGATCTAGATGATGTGATATTGACTAGTTGTAAAGACCCATGTATCTATCATCTAATGTCACTGTTCAACTTACTCATCCAATGAGTATGCTCACATGTTGTCAGGACATCACATATATGTAGCATGAGGCTCACTACCTCCATACTAATAAGTATCTCATACATATCATGGATGACAACAAAGGTAATGATCTTCCAGATTAGTGACATCCCTATTAATAATCCTATGACCATGAACTACCTTTAAAGTATATGACAAAGGGAAATCTATCACTCATATTCTCAATCTCTTTGAGAATAGATTCCCTTATAAAATACTTAAAGGACATATATATGCTCGATACAAGAAACATTTTATTTAAAGAACATATACATTAATATCCAGTTGGATTTTCACTTACATTCACATGATGTGTATTTAGCTTTAGGGCATACAGTGTTAATAGCAACCTCTTGTTCATGCTTTTATGCCGCCCCCAATTCGACATCAGGTTCCTCATCTGCCCCAAGCAAAAAACATTGTCAATGTTCGCCCCTAAGGGCAGCCTATTATAGCCTATCCACGACATCAATTGCCTGACCTTAGGTAGTGGAATGAAAATGAGTTGGCTAGAAAATTACAGAGGGTAGGGGTATAACTTGGGAGCCCTCCCATAGATCCATATGAACAGTCATATCCGGAGTGGATCGATGCATTTTATCCATTCCCGAGGGGATATAAAACTCCAAAGTTTACATAAGACGATAATGACAACACAAGGGAACATCTCTCTTGATTTATGGTACAGTGTGGAGAAGCTTCTTCCAACAGTTTCCTCAAGTTTAGATTATTTTCACCCTCCTTGATAGGCACCACTTTTGAGTGGTATAACTGACTTTGACCTGAGAGTATCTGTACTTTGGAAGAAATGGTTCGAGCTTTCATTGATGAATTCTATAGCTCATAGCCCAATGTTACCTTGGCTGATTTGGCTAAGCTTACTCAAACCATAGGCAGTCTGCTAAGAAATATGTGGCGAGGTTTAGAAATTTGAAGACCTAGTTCCCAACCAGGGTCCCTAAATCTAAACTAGTAGAGTTGGCATGTGGTGGTATGATTATGGTCACTAAGGAGAAATTTCAGGGAACTAAATTTTATGATTTCTATGATCTGTTAGACCGAGTTAAGAGCTACAAAAGATTGCTTAGAGAAAAAGAGCAGAAGAAGCCCTCTCAATCTTATTATAAGGACTAGCTAGCTTACTCAGCCCCAGTAGAAGAGTCTGAATCCGATGAGGAAATGGATGTGTGTGTGGCCGAGTTGAAAGATGGAAATCCATATTCATGTCATGCCTTTAAGCCTCAATTCAAAAAGAAGCAGGAAACAAACAAAACAGCCACATAGTATTCCTTTTATATCTCTAAGGCTAAAGAGATCTTTAATTTGTTATTGAAGGATGGGCAGATAGAATTTAGTGTAGGGCATATCATTCCAGCACCATAGGAGCCCAATGGTATATTGCAAGTGGCACAATGTAGACAGGAATTATACTAATAATTGTATCACCTTCAGAAATATGGTGCAAAAGGTAATTCATGATGGTATTCTGTTGTTCCCAAGCAAGGATAAAGCAGTGATAGAGATGGTCCCTTCCCCAAAATAAGGGGGCAAGTAAAGGATTAAGACCAATATGGTGACAGTCACCCCTTTAAGGTTAGGAAGGCTAGGAGGCTAGATATATCACCCCAAGATGAAATGGGATTTTAAATCAAAGGTCTCGAATGAACCAAACCATGGGAGTAGTAATCAAGGGTTTGAAGCATGCTTGACTTGTCCTAATTGAAAAGTAGAATTTGAAGTCATCCCTAAGAGAAAGGAAATCTGTCCACTACCTCAAGGAGAACAGACGCATCCAATACATGAAAGGCCTCATTATCCTAAGAAAATAATCCAGCAAAGATTATAACTCCCAAAGAAGAAGGGGAGGAGCTAAGCTGAGGTTGTTAAATCAAAGCCCAAACCTTCAATAACAAAAGGGAAAGCTCTCCATGAAGAGAGGAACCCTCAAACCTTCAAACCCATTCCTAAAGGGATAGAAAAATGGGAGCAGCACTCTAAGCATCAAGCTCCGATAATGTCTTCACTTGGATCGGCTATAGCAAGAGAAAGCAGAGGCTGATCTTGATCCGAACCCAAAAGAGGAGGTTGCAAAGGTAGCAACAGATGGAGAGGCTCTTGGTGGCTATCTTAACTGACCCTAAAAAAAATAGGAAGAAATCCAGGAGAGGAGAATGAAGGCTCGTGATATTGGGAGGAGAAAGAAAGGCAGGGTGTAAAGAGAATAATTAAAATGAAGGGCATAAACAAGGCGCCTATTGAGAAGATTAAACAGAAGGTGGACATAAGGGATTAAAGCTCATCAAAGAGGCTGATGAAAGAATTAAGTTTGGTAATAGGCACTTCAAAGAGCAACGAGCCAAATGTTTGGCATCTAAGAATCCCAAGGAAAATTATGAAGAGCCCCCATACCAAAAATCTCAGGGCGCGGAGTCCAAAGGGCCAAGTTCCAAAGAAGGCTCTACTATTATTAACATAAATGGGGTTAGGCATGAAGTGTGGTTGAAATAATGCCCCCAAACAGAAAGATTGATCAGGGAAGAAAAGGGTGAAGAGCCCAAGCCGATTAAGAGGCTAAGCATAAACGTGGTGACCATCTCCCCAATCAATGAACCAAAGGAAGATCCTGAAGTGGTTACAATACTCCCACAAGAATTCAAAGCCAAGCCTGGTAGAAAGCCACTCTCGATAGGGATGTGTTGGAAGCTGCTATTGATGATTAAGGAGATTTTCAACTGTAGTCCATTATCCTGGAGGAGCCCCAGGAAAGTTACATTCGGCCTCTCTATTAAAAGACAAAGCAAATGACATCCCAACAAATAGAGAAATGGTGGATAAAGGAGCTGAGGTTAACATCTTGCCCTTGAAGAACTTCAAGTAATGGGGATTAACTTTTTAAGATCTAGAGAGGTCTGATCTTTCCCTGCACGACTTTGCGAGGGGCAAGAAACTGCTTAAGTATAACCATACAACTCAAAGTTGGCAGGGAAAATCCACCAATAGGTTGTTATGTGGTGGACACCCAAGTTAATTATAACCTCTTGTTGCAAAAAGACTTGGTCCACTCAAATTTTTACATCCCATCAAGTATGCATCAAATGTTGATTCTTTTCAGGAATAATTATATGGAGATTGCGCATGCTAATCCAAATCCTTTTGGATAGGAGGTTCACTTCTTGTATGTGGTCTTTTATGACACAAGGGCCAAAAGCTTATTCCTAAACCTAAAAAGTGAAGTATATCAGAATGTTGTATTGGGTGAACAACTATCTCGGCCAAAGACAGTTTGGGTAGCAAACTAAGCTTCATCATCCCAGTAATATAATCTCTAAGAGGCAAATGGAGGTTATTCTCAAACTCTGTCATTTCTTTCGGGAGCAGATTTGCTAGACGAAGTGCATATATGAGGATGAGGCTAAACCCTATAGCAGTCCTTAATTTCAAAGATTTGGAGTTAGCAAATAAAAAGCTCCAGGATGCACTAAAAGAAGTCCCAGACCCCTTAAAAGAGATCAACTTGGGGGTTGAGACCGATCGACAACCGATCTTTATAAGTGCTAAGCTATCCCTAGAATTTGAAACAAAACTAGTAACTCTTTTGAGGGAATTCAAAGACTATTTCACTTGGACTTATGACAAAATGGCAAGGCTTGTGAGAGAATTATTGGAGCATAAGCTACTTATCAAGCCAGTGTTTAAGCCATTTAAGCAGGCCGATCGATCAATGGCAAGTACTTGAAGCTATACAAGCCCTCGCCATGGGATTATGTGGATCGGCCTCTATTCAAAAAAAATTAAGGAGAGATTGAACTAAAATTTTATGTAATGTCGATGGCTTGTCATTGGTTATGGATGATGTATTAAATATCTAAAGCTGATTATGTTCATCATCAGTTAAGGTCATTGACTTAAATTGAATATTAGAGTCGGTTTGTTCATTATCAAGATAGCAATCATTTGATAATTGGTCTTTTTTCTTTTACAGTAATCAAGGCATTTGCTTTAAAAATTAATCGGCCATGAAGGCTGATCCATGTATAAGAAATCAAGATATTAAGAGAAAATCTAGCAAAATACATTCATCCATAAACTAACATCAACAAAAATTAAGAGATAAGCCCCTTGGCTGACAAATATTTAAGTATATGCCCATAAAGGACTTGTTTAAAGGTTACAAGGAAAATGAAATCCAAAAACAAATGTTATAAATTTCGTTGAGTTCTCACTTCAAGGCCTTCTCAATGGCTTGATCTGTCAGCATCTCGAACTCGAAGGAAGTGAGGCCATCGGAGAGAGATTTGATATTCACCTTCATCACTTCACTCTCTTTCCGAGTCTCTCGGCCAGCCTCGACGACGGTGATCCATTGTTCTTTAAGACGAGCTAGCTCCTCTTTCTTTGCTTGTAATTCCTTCTCCAAAAGCTCAATGTCCCTCGTAATAGGCTCCATCTATTTCCTCAGTGCCTTGGAGGAAGTGGAGAGTGGTTTTAGCTTGGGAGAGTTGAGCTTTATCATCCTCTAGGCATTTTTGTCTATTGCGGATAAATTGCAATGCAGCTACCTTCTCCTCTAAGGGGTTTAGAAAGTCTATAAGGAAAGACTTTTGTCCAATCTAGAAGTGCTCCTATGTGGCATGATCAATAATGTATTGAAGACTCTCCATGGCCTCTTTAAGAACACTCTCCTCAAGAAATGCTATCAAGCCCTTTGTAGACATCGCCAAAATAACCTTTTCGCAAGCAGAAATTTCCTCGACTAGCTTAGAGGGGACATGAGGTGCTGTTTTATAAGGATGATATGCTGGAAGCCTCTCACCATCGGTCTCAGAAACCCTGAAATAACCTTCAAGATCATCCAAGTCATCCTACAAAGGGGGAAAGATTAGGATCGAGAAAGGAAGAAGAATTAAAGCACATGCCTACTATATCTAAAAGAGATGTCACGAAATATGTCTCGATCACGACAGTCTTCTCAGGAGAAGCCTTCGGAAGGCTCAATGGTGCTACCTTCTCGGAAGGGGTCGTCAAAGAAGAGAAGTTGGTGGCAACAGGAAGGGAGCTCTCGGCTACATCTGGAACCTCAGAATCTTTGACAGTCAGGTCAATAGGAGAATGGAATTCTTGAGTAGTGGGCTCGATAAATTTTGATAGTGTTTGCATCGAAAGAACAAACTCCTCTTAGCTTGACTCCTTGGCAAGAGACCATTCTTTAGAGTGACCCTTGGATGATTCTTGCTTATAAGGGTCCTTGGGTGTATCCAATTTTGATGACTCCCATTATGAGTGGCCCTTTCTTATCTGTATACCCTTGGAGGATGCCGAAGAATGTGCCGATGGAGATTGTTCAGTAAGGGAAGGAATGACAGCAGCAGTAGAAGTGCCACCACCCTTAGATAAGCACAATTTTATTGTCTGCAAAAAAGATAAAACTATTATAAAAGGGACAATGGAAATTTAAATATCACAAAAGAGGAAGATTCTTACACTTTGTTTTTGCTTTCTTGAGGCCTTCTCCAGAATATCAACCTCAGGACCCTTTTTCACTGAGGGAACTAAATATTCAATCGGCCTGGGAATCACAACTGTAAAAAAAAAAAAAGAGAAAGTTAGATAACATTTTAAAGATCGACAGAAGTTCCAAGGTAAGAAATCTACCTCGACCTCGGCCAAGCGAATTTAGTGATGACATCCATTTGAAATAGGTAGTGGATGGATAATTGGTGGTATAATAACCCGTGAAGGTTACTGGGTTAATTGGACATTTTATTCACTCGAGTATGGGTCTCGACACCCCAAAAGGTGCAATGGGTAAGGGGGGCCATTTTATTTGGAAAATTTTGAGGGGGAACCAATGATTGGGAATTGGAAAATGTGGGTCAATATTTTTCCCCTCTTGAATTGTGTATTGCAATGATCCCTAAATCAAGAAATTTGTATGTCTCTGGAATGGATTGCCTCTGTTAAAGTATTGGCTTTTATTCATTATTGGGCTTGGAATACTTCAGCAATGAAATGTGGAAGTGTGTGATATTTAATTTGATAAAACTTTTCAAAGTTGAGGATTTGTTTGAGATATTCACTGTGAGGTTGCCCCAAGCCAATGTCTTGCATAGTAGCAGCTTGGTCAGTCTTCTTGGAGAAATGAAACCAAGACCTTACTACATTGAACTCATCAGGCAAGGTCCAATTAATGTGATCTTCCCACCATGCCCTAAACTTAATGGTTATGCAAGGATTACTCTCTGGTTCCAATATATGAAGAGACTTAAGCTGATGGTCGTGAAGGGTCCTGAGTTCTTGAAAATGGTTCCTAGAGATGACAAATCAACTCCGGGAAAGCTAATTAAGGGGGGAAATAGTAGGACAAGGGAACTCTTGGCAAAGGCCGAACTGTCTAGACCATAGCTGAGGGAAGTAAACTTCAATCCCACCCCTTTTGCATCAAGGGAAGTGCTAACAAGCAAGTCATGAGAAATAAGTGCACTTACCCAAGAATCAGCCCATTCTAAAATCAAGGGATTGGTAAGGGGACAACTATTATCGGAATTATTCAACAAGACCTAATCTGTCCCATGAGGGGTAGGTTTGAGGGCATTGAAGAAAGAGCTATGAATCCTGGGGGTAAAGTAGAAAAATTATGCCACCTCATAATAGGATAATTCCTTTACTTTCTTTATCCTTATAAAATTGATTGTAACTAGGAAAGAGCTTATCGATCTAAGGAATTTTAGTAAAACGAGGAAAATAGGCCATCAATCAAAGTTGAACAACCCATATAAGGCCTCAAAGATGGGAGAAAGTAAATGCTTCGGGGACAGAAAAAAAATTATTAATTCCTCGGTAAAGGCTAGAAAGGATAAGGCAACCTAAATCGTACCCTTGGCTAGAAGCTAAGGCCCTGGCCACTTTGATGTACTCTTTTGTTACCTTCACTGAGGCTGTGCAAAACATGAATTTACAAAGAAAAAATAAAAAGAAAGGCTAGGTGTTCATCGTTCAAAGGATGAGGAGAATGAATTTTATTGTTGATGAAGAAATGTTAATAGAAAGTCCTTTCAAAAGAAATGTTCACAGAATCATCTAGAGAGCAAAGAGGGTCAAGAAGTTTGCTAGATATGGGAACCCTTAGGAGAACAGCTAGGTCGTATAGGGTTGGGGTTAACATTCCAAACCTAATAGCAAAAATATTACTCCTAGGTGACCAAAACTTAAGGGTAGAGAAAAATAACGGGCGATTGATTGGCAAAGGAATTAGGCACAATTCCAAGAGTCTATCAATACTTGCCCTAATCCAAGTGGTGTGATAAATAGGTTTCATCCAATTATACCATGCTTAAAAGTGACTACTGTATAAAGGCCTCATTCTAACCATTGGCGATTTATTCCAACTGGAGGCTAGGATCTCACAGTTCAGTCTAGGTGGGTAAGATTCCCTGAATAGAAACTTGGGGAGGATTTCAATAGGTAAACTATCGCATGACCCTAATGCATAACCACTAGGGTAAGGGATGAGTACCTAAGTGACAACCTCCTTGGTGTCTGATAGATTGTTGAAGGCCTCCATTGGGTTGATAGTTGAGGTTACTTTCTTAGACTTGGTCATTTTGATTAAGTTACTAAGGACTATCGATAGTGAGAAAAGAAAATTTAATTAAGCCTTAGCCAAAAAAAACTTAGGCAATAAATGAAAAACCAAAAGCGATAAAAGGTAAAGTCATATGCTTACTAGGAGAAAAAATCGGCGCAAGTGATCAGAGAAGATGATTTCACGTTTTATGCAAAATATGAAGAAAACTTGCTAAGGGAAGGAAATATATAGCCCCATTAATGAAGTGGTGTTTCAGCTTCTCGAGGTGAAATTTTAGGCAAGAAAGGAGTCAAAATATCAAAAGTCAAAAGGACAATTGACATGATAAATGATGTCACTATCAAACCCCTAACCGATGGGTAAGCATTTTCAGAAATGGCCTAGGCCGGTGCATTGCATTCCTAGCCAAGTGGCATTATAGAAACTCGACAAGGGATGCAGGTGACATTGTTAATACTGACCCAAGACTAGGCCCATGGAAAGCTCTCCCAAGGGGCCTCACTACTAAAGAGACGGAGAAAGCCTTAAGATCTCATAACGAGTATCTGAAAATCCTGACAAGGCCCAAATTGAAGCCCCTAGGCGAGATCGTAGAGCATCTGTGGATCAGGCCATTTTAAGGCTTTCATCACAGGCCCTTAAACGAGGCCTTAATGGGACAAGCCTTTCCTTCAAGCCCTTGGGCAAGGGGTTCGGTCTAGTACCAGAAGTTCCTCCAGCACTCTCGGGCCGAGGCTACCCAAAGCCCATTCTCCATAGGTCTAGTTCAAAGGACTCTAAATTTAGATTTATCTTTCCTGGGATCCCTTAGTTGGAAGCCTAAGTCCAGAGACAAGATTCTAAGCTCAAATCCATTCTAAAGATCCTAGGACAAATCTTTATCGACTTAGAAGAAACTATATAAAGGACTTAAAAATCTAGGGTTAAAGGATTCGATCATTTCAACACTCATAACCCCTTTTATTTCTTTGCTCCGGTAAAAACTCTAGGAGTAGATTAGCATAGCTTCTCCTAGTCCACGTGACTGCAATTGTTCCACCTAGAGAATGACAACCATTGCCTTTATCTCCACCGGCATAAGGGTTGATGGCTTCAACCTATATTCCACATATCTCCATCGGATTGGGAGTTCACAACGATGGCAGTGCCTACATCTAGGAAGACAGATCCATCATAGCCTTAGAAGTAGAGACCGACAAAGACGTCCTCAACTGCTTCGGGGATGCATATCCAGACTTAGATTTATTTTTATATTCCTTAGTCTGTTTTCTATTGATCTTTATTTCAAACATTGCACTTAGAAAAACTACCAAAAATATAATCTGTTTGAATCATTATTTACTTAGGTTTAATATAAAATCTCTTTTAGATATTATATCCATATTGTGCTTGTGATAATCCGGCCTAAACTTAAATAAAGAACTCTAAAATATGATTTTATTATATTGAGAACACATATCAATAAATTCGAACTCAAGTGTCCTTAACGGTTCAAATCCTCAAATTTTGAGATTTATTATCAATATTAAAAGTTGATGAGAGTCCCTTGAAAGACACTATGATTTTTTCTTTGTTTAGGAGACTAGGTTTTTCAAAGAACTTTACAGGCGTTTTTCTCAATTACTACTATTTGTTAGTCAAACGAATAATTGTCTTCCAATAATAGTAACAACGGTCTTGTTGGTTGACCTTAATAGTTTTTTTTTTTGCCAAATGTTGGTTAACCTTGATAATTACAGCATGAATCTACCACTGAAAAACAAATAAGTAAATTAATTTCACTTTGATCCTTCTTTTTAATTTGTTGATCTGACGCCATGTATATCTATTTTAGAGAGGAATAACAGTCGCACTCAGATTTTCTAAAAACTCTTGATATAAACTATTTTTTTATATATATAATTTATAATAGAAATTAATTTAATGAATTCTTCAACAAATGATTAATTTTATTTAGAAAAAAAATGACATAATGTATAAATCAGACAAAAAACAATTATTTTTTCTTATTTCTTCATTTTTAATTCACATGTTGCTGTGGTCGACTAAGATAAACTCTAGCCACCTTGATGATGATAAGTGCCTTTCGAATCTACATTTGTTTACCTTTTTTTTTTAAAAAAAAAAAATTCCAATACATTTGTTTGCTTTTTCGGATTTAAAGTTTCTCAATCATTACATTATTGGTCATATCATTTCATATTGTTGAATTCTTGTTTAGTTTGGAAAAAGATATTCAAGAGGTTAAGACATAAATATTATAGTCGATTAAAATAGATATTTGGACTTTGTCTTCAACATTCCTTAACAAAACAAAATTACATTTTTTAAAAAATAAAAATCCATTTTCATTGATAGTTTTTGGAAATTTCAGATAGAAATAAAATCTTATTTTGTTTAAAAATTTAACTAAGGCTATTTCAAATAATAATGCAATTTCTTTTCAACTTTAATTGTATAATGATATATTATTTATTA
>CAOJBK015022905.1:0-13909 GCA_948294925.1 Codiaeum variegatum
ACCACATACAAGTCAGCTAGCAAAGCCACACCATATTCCTTAGTATATGGCATGGAAGCAGTCATTCCCATAGAAATGGAAATTCAGACAGCAAAAGTTCTACAATAAGCTCAGATCTCTGAACTCGAGTGGCAATAGTCCTATTACGACCAGCTCAATGCAATTGAGGGAAAGAGGATGGAGGCCCTTCGCCACATAGAGAATTACCATATTTGATTAGCAAAGCACTTCAACAAATAGGTTTAAAGTTGCAACATTCAAGAAGGTGACTTGTCCCTCAAAGAAATTAGACAAGTTGTACAAGACCCTCGAGGGAAATTCAGACCCCCTTGGAGTGGACCCTACATCATAAAGAAGATCATATCGGGTGGAGGCATCATCCTGGTGGACGTTGACAGCAATGAGTTCAGCCATCCAACCAATCTAGATCAGCTCAAAAAGTACTACGTCTAATGTTTTTGTTGTATGAGCATGCATTCACGCATCATTACAATAATAAGAACTACGTGGACTTGATTCTCCAAAAATCATAAAATTGTATTCTAAATTCAAATTTCAAAATTCAATGTAAGGAGATACGTAGGCAACCTCCTCGAGTATAGTCCAAATCATTCAATAAAATCAAATGTTTCATTCACTCATATTTAGGCTCTTTAACATTGCATACAAAAGTTAAAAAGAACAAATAAATTAGAAAAAGAATGAAACCCGCTAAGCTGAAAACCTAAAAGGGCAGCTTAGGCAAAATTAAGGGTACAACTTGCTAGACTGAAAATCGAAAAGGTGATCTAGGCAACAATAAAGGTAGCTCGCTAAGTTAAAAACCCAAAAAGGGAAGCTTAGGCAAAAATAAGAGCTTAAATAAAAAAAAATCAAGGTCTTATTCATCTTTTGGAACATCCAAAACAAGATATTTGAGACAAAAAATTAAAATGAAATAGACGAAACAAAAAGTCTTATTCTCAAAAATCTAAGTCTAGACCCAAACTATTTAACCCTCAATCTTGGTCAAAAAGGCATATCTCTTTTCCTTCTCCTTTGGCCAGCATGCCTCAATCCATCACTTAGTATATTTTGGCAATTTTCCATAGTCATCGCCTGGAATCACCATTGCCCTTGAAGAATCTCTAATCCATTGAGAGAGAACAATTCTAACTACTCGATCATTCAACACGGTTGCCATAAACAAAGGGCCGTCTAGGGGCACACCCTGATCATGCCCCATCTAGCGAAGGACTCTAGTAGCGTGATACCAATATATATGCTTGAAACTAAGTAGATACACATGCTTGTATCCCTGACTCCTTGGTATGAACTGCTTAATGGTTGAATATAGCTCAAGCTACCATAAATAATCTGAAGAACTCAGCCCCATCAGCCAGCTAATCCATTTCTTCTTAGAACTGAAACGAATAGCAATCTTCCTAGAATGGTACCATAAGGCTGAATAATTCAGTCTGTCAAGTCCAGGAATGATCCTGAGATGATCTCTCAGCCATATCTAAGAAAAGAATACATGAGTCAGAAAAGCTTCAGAACCTGCTAAAACAGACAAACAAAAAGGGTCAAAATTACCTGGAGTAGAATTGGACTAATCGTCCAAGGTTCTTTTGAGCTCTAATAACAGTCGAGGCTCAACAGTGTTTCAGCCAAAATTATGCCCCTAATTGACTTACCTTCACCCATCTGGGGTATCAACTCAGCTACTCTCGCATCCCCCCATCCAATTGTGCCCACAAAAATATAACTCACTGTCAATCCAAACACATAGGCCTTCAGTCTCTGGGTCATCCAAGCAGAGTCATCCTTTGATTCCTCCTAGAACATATGGGCCAATGCATGTAAGTCCACCAAATCATCCTTCACTATACCTGAAGCTTCTTCAGTATCAAACCCAATAATCTTTTGAACGAGTTAAAATAGCCTACCTATTCAACTGGAATAGCCAAGTCAATCTCAGGGTCCGTCCCGAGCAAAAAGGAAAACTCCTCGAAAGTTGGACATATCTCATCCATACTAGCCCCGAAGCTGAATATGTGATCAACAAGATCCCAAAAATGAATACAGGCATTCAAAAAATTCCAGTCTATCCTAACACCCCTCAAAGTTGGCTAAGCTGCTATGCCATATTTTTGCAGGTTGATCCAGCTCACTTTGTCCAGCTTTTAGCACCATCCATGCATCGCATAACTGGAAAATGGTTCCATGTTACGGGCAAAAAGAAAAGAAACTGGCTTTTCTATAAAATGATTTCAATCCATAGTGATTTTCTGACTAAAAATTTGAATTTTGTACTTCTATTTATAGTGGCACGAGAATCGAGGCAAAAAACTGAGTTTGGAAGGCTGAAACACACATCCAGGAACAAAACGCATGCATTTTGGCCTTCACACATGCATTATGCCATGTGGGGCATGGCACGCTCTAGTTTGGCCCGTCTAAATAATCTGTTTTGACCAGATCCGATTCCATTTTTCGCCCAATTTTTGTTCTGAAAATTTTCCAAAATAAATTTTTCAAAGAAAAATCATTTCCGACACTCAAAAAATCACAAAACCGAAAGAAAATCAAAGTCTTAAATTTTTCTCAGAAAATTACACTAAAAATTTACAAAATAACTTTGAATTTTTTTTTTTACAAAGCCCATAACTAGGGCCCGAATACAGTCAAATACATATACATGCATCATGGGTTATCCTCAGGCTCAGCCTCCTCTGCTATGTCCTCCTCATCAAGATTGTCCTCTGGTCCATGTCGACGGACAACCCTCCGCTCCAGTTGGCTCCTCAGATGGCTGATCTCCGAAAGGGAAGTGCTCAACTTGAATATGGCCCTCTGGCGGTTGTCTATAGCCTCACCATAGAACAAATTGGGAACCTGCAAAGAATATACAAGAAATTAGAGACCATTGAAAAGAAAAGGCTAGGCTAACACAAAGTCCAACCTTTGCATCACCAAAAAATGGTTTTGGCCAAAATAAGAAACCTAACTAGTGCCTGATGCATCAATATAAGTGACGTAATATGCTATCAGAGGCAGCCCATGTCAAGGCTGACTTGTACTGGCTGGCATTCGAGAAGAGGAAGCTCCTATGCCCAAAGAACTGGAACTCTGTGGAGGAGCAGCTGGGTGACTAGTAGCAGCTAGATGACTACCTCCACCATGAGAACTCCGCCTCGAAGGCTCTGCACCTCCCCTCCTGCCATAATCATGATCAGCTAAAAATGGGGGCATCCCAACCATCAGACGAGATGCCATGAAATTCAAGTAAGAGGCATCTATCAGCAAGTAGTCCTCTTGAGCTCTCCAACTCGCCAGTAATCTTGAAAAACAACAGACATCGGCTCTCTCATCTGTGCAGGAGGGTCAGAAGGCACAACTCTCTATCTAGTCATCTGAGCCATTACACATTTCCCGAGGAAGAACTCCATCAAAGAGGTAGAGCCGATCAGAATCTGCCTATGGGTGGCGGTGATACCAACAGCGTTGAGGTCCATGATCCTAAGGTCGACCATATGTAAAGGATTCCAGACGACCTAAGCATCAGTTAAGGTAGTAAATCAGAAATCTGCCAAAAATATGGGTAAAGGGTGTCAGAACATACATGAGTAAAGGTCGCCAGAATACACCGATAGTCAAAGAAAGAAAAGGAAGTCTGAGCAGAAATCCTGGACTCCTCACACCACATCCTCCCCATCAGAAAGGGAAGTGGGTCCATGAGCCTAGTCCTAGGCGACACAGCACTAATATGGGAAAAAACCCAAAGCCGTGGAAAAACGGATGCATCAACAAGTCAACAAATGGATAAAGCCTCAAAACAAATGAAGTAAAAGAGAAATACTTATCTTTAATACAGTGCCAATCATGGGAATAGTAGTTCGAACAACCTCAAATATTAGACCCATCACCCTGTATGCCACAGCTAAGTCGACTCCAGCCTAGTTGTACTCACCTAGCTCTCTCAGGTCCACTAATGAAGCTAGGATCTTCATATCAACCTAGCCGGACTAATTATACAAAAATATAGTTGATAGAATGATCAATAGACAAACCCTGGCACACGATCCACAATATAGTCCTCTAGGTTCAGCTGGGTCAACAGACGAAGCAAGCTAGTCCTTGCAATGTACCCGTACGTGTTGGGTGTCAGTCGCTCCCCCAACAAAACACTGAGCATGTGGCGGGGACATGAGTGTCTATAAAAAATGACAGGTCGACGCTCGAACTGCATACTTGTCAGGCATGACCACTCAAAGGGAGTCATTATCATCTCCCACACTGAAAAATGAAAGGTGTTGGTGGTCTACCACCACCTCTCTCCGATAGCATACATCAAATTCCTATCAGGGGCACACTCAATGTCTAAACTCAACCAACTCATCAAGTGGGTTGGGACAAGGTGCTCAGCAATAGGCTCATGAGTTCTAAAAAAAGTAATACGTCGGCTAGGCATAACCTGCCACCTCTCTGGCTAAAGCTGCCCTCTTACAGGTACACATTCAATCCCATCATTTTCAATTCCCATTTTTTATTCCTAACACTATTTATTTTGACATAAAAATAAAAAAATGAGTCAAAAAAAAAAAGAAAAAAATGATGATAAGAAATAAACAGAGAAAGTACATATCGTTAGGAAGTCGAACCATCTAGCATGTGCCTAGTGGTCTCACAACATATCAGAGTTGGTCGGCATAGGTAACATTGCTTTATCCATCAATAGGTGATCAATAATATCCTACTCCGGTAATGGAACTACAGTAGGGTCAGATGTACCTGCAAATAACTCAGGTACCTCACCAAGCAACTCCTCCGTAGTAAAACTGATATGCAAATCGTCGACCATGTCGTTGAACAAAGGGGCGATAAAATCCAGGATCACTTCCCCCAATAGAGATGCACTCAACTGTGCAGATAAATCTTCCTCCTCCTCGAAAGTGTGAGCCAATATCATCCAAAGCCTTTTTATGAATCAGAAAATAAAAAGGTAGAAGAAGAGAGCTTTTGAAGACTAAAAGCTAAAGAAATGAAAGTGTGGTTGAAAATGAAACTCCATGGCCCATTTATAGGCAAAATTTCCAACTATCGCATTAAATGCATTCACACTCAACAGTCACGTTTCTCCAAACACGACTGCTAAAGGGACAGCTGTGAACCCTAATTTTAGCACCATTAAATTCTGTCGATTAATACGAGTCAAACGGATCTGACCAAACTCAATTTGGACTTCAAATGGACTCACAAAACCTAAAAAATCAAATTGAACTAGACTGAAATGGACCCAGGAAAAAATTTGGCCTAGAAACCTAGTCCCGAAATGACACAGCACAGGTATAAACAACATGGCGCATGCGTGAACAGCTTAACACATGCATGAGTGGGCTGGTGCGTGCGTGACACTATCCGCACATGCGTGACGAGCTTAACGCGTGCATCGATCTCCTGGCACGTGCGTGAAGCCTGAGGCGTGCGTGACACCCCTAACGTGTGCGTAACACTGTTTACACATGATTCTGATATGATCCTCTATAAATATGTCATTTTAGAGAACATAAAATAATTTTTAATAGAACTCGAATTTCGATTCTGATACAAATTTCAGCCTCCCTAAACACTAAAAATACTGAAAATCATTTCTAAACACAGTCATTTTTCCCAATCAGTTCCATTTTTCAGATTTGTCACGACTCATCAGTTCAGTTATTTTCAACCCGATTTCAGTCAATTCTTCCCCAGTACTCTTTGAACATAATGGAGACCCATTCCGATTTTGTTAAGCCTTTAGACCTGCCGGTTCCGAAATCCCAAAAAAGGTAAATATGATACAATATTTTCTAATTCTCTTTTATTCTGAATTAAACCCTTTTAATATGAATTAAGGCATATTTATTAATTTATTATTTTTATGAAATAATTCAATTTTAATCCTTTTGAATCTGAATTAAGGCATAATAATCAAATGATTATTTTTTTTGAAATAATTTAACAAGAAGCCCTTTTATTATGAATTAAGGCATGTTTATGAAAAATCAAATTTTATAAATTAAAATCGATCAAACCCTAAAATGAACTTAGGTGTCCCATTCAAAAATCATTTTTCATTAATCAAAGATTAGAATTAATTAATAGCCTAATGGTTAACTGTTTTATAAATTAAAACATGTTAGCTACTGAACACCAAACTACCCACCGTTATCAGAACAGCCCCCCAATCCTTCGCAAGAAGGGAGAACAGAATGGGGTGTGATTCCCATTCAAAGGGATACGCCGACAAGCCTTCTCACATTTTCAACTCCAAACGTTTATTTTTCTTTTATTTCTTTTATTATATTTTTTGTATTATTTATTTATTGTATTTTATTGTTATCACTCTTATTATTGGATCTGCTTTTGGGGAATGTGTGCTCTTCCTAGATCATAAGATTGGAGGGGAGATCCCCTAATTTTAATTATTTTATTTTGTGTTATTATTGCTATTATTTTCCTTTGGGGTGTTGTGCCTTCCCTAAAACCTGAAACTGGCTAGAGGAAGGACCCCTGACATATATTGTTTTACTACTTTATGCAATTGCACATGTGCATTATGTTTCTGTACATGCATCATTCCAACATGCTTATCCTTTTCATGCACCATGATAAACTGTTCATGCATACATGAAACCGATTTTAACTGAAATCACACATTTTTAAGCCAAAAGTTGTTAAGTAAAAGTGGTAAAAATTGTTTTTCATAAAATTGTCTTATCAGATCACGAATCCCCGAACCTCCTCTGGTTCAAGTAAGAATAACCTTTTCAATTGGGTTAGAAACATTTTTTTCTAAAATGGAGTTAAATCTAAATAGTTTCTTAATCACCATAGAAAAATCATTTTTCTTAAAGATTAGGTGGCGACTCTGTACACTTTACACACCACGTGCATGCCAACGAACACATGTGGATGCACAAATATGGGACCCGGCCACAATCCACGACACCATGCTCAATCCGGCTCCCAGTAGTCGATTTCCTTCGAGCCATCAGCCTCGGAGGTGTGCTGGAAGATCTCGCGAGCCGCTCGGATGGGTCTCACAATATAATACACACAGTCTGGAAAGGAAAATAAAATATAGTCGGAAGAGAAATAGTATTGTACAAATAGAAACTGAAGAGTTACGTATGATTGATAGGGTAGTGGAGCGTCAAAAGGCCTAACCAATTAAAAGACTATAAAACTTTTCGGTGGAGATGGAGAAGCTAGAGAGATGCCTCAGTGTGAATGAGAGGTTAATGGGAGATGAAGGAGCAAAAACAAAAGGATTTTTGGCTAGCCACAATAAGACTTTTGAATGTGACTCCTTAGAGATGCCGGAGATCAGCCCGAGGTAATCCCCACATGTTGATTGCAGATTCTACCTTCAGGCTGATCAAACAAAAGAAGAGATGCGTTGAAGTAGAGAAACAAGTTATGATTGATAAAGAAGTGAGCAAGTTGGTGGAAACAAGGTTTATTAGGGAAGTACAATACCCGAAATGGCTTGCAAATGTGGTCTTGGTTAAGAAAGCAAATGGAAGTTACAGAATGTCGTGGACTTAACCGTTCTCAACAATGCTTGTCTAAAAGACTCTTATATGCTCCCTATAATAGATAAATTGGTTAACTCCACAACCGGTTACAAATATCTCTTTTCCTTGAATGCCAAACATGGATACCATCAAATTAGGATGCACCCATATGATGAATAAAAAACCACCATTATGACCGAGAAAGGCACTTATTGCTATCCATCAATGCCCTTTGAGTTAAAACGTTAGGTGCTACATATCACAGACATGTCAACAAAATATTCAAAGATTAGTTGAGGAGGAATCTTGAGTCTTATGTAAATGACATGATAGTTAAAAGTCGAAGGTTCGAAAAGCCCATAAGGAAACTTAGACTACATATAACTAAAAAGTATACTCCAAATTTGTATTAATATTACATCATTGAAAAAAAAAATGTAAACTTATAAGTTCTGTTATATATATAATTTTAAATTAAAATTGCAATATTTTCAAAATTTTAACTCAATTAAAGAAAATTTGTCTTGATGAATAGAGAAGTAAGTTTAATAATGATTTTTTTAGGATTGAAAATATAATAAAACCTACAAATTTGAAGCCAAATGGTAACATGGATTGATTTTTTTTTTCTTTGCGATGATTAGTCACAATTAGTTCTCGTGATGGACATAATTAATTCATCATCCTTGCCAATATTCATATGAAAATCATATTTGGCAAAATGCATAAAATTTCGACGAAAAATCATTTTTCTCTCAATCTTTTTAATAATTCCTTTGTAGTTATTTTGAATATACATTTTACTTTTTATATTTTATATTTTTGTTACAATATATCCATGTAATAAAAATAACAAATATAGAAAGAAAATCACTTTTTATGACAAATATAAAGGATAAATAAAATATCTAAAAAGATTAGGTGAAAAATGACTGAATGAGAATTTTATGCTTTTGCTATAGTATTTTATACATCAATTCATTACTTTGTTTTGCCGAGAGGCTAGGTTCTGGGCATTCAATTGACAGACAATAGAAATGCATTTATGGGCTAAAAGTTTGGCCTAGAGTGTTTTTTTTAGCCGAAAAGGCCTATAGTTTACTTAAAACTCTTCACATGCCTACATCTTTGCAAATACACATTTAAGTGGGTTACTGTTTTAGACATCAAAACCCCAATATTTTTAGGGAAAATTACAGTGTTTTTTTTTTCTTAACAAATTGTTTTTCTTTTCTTAGAAATAACAACTTTACATTTATACAATTTTCATGACTTATTTTTTTAAAAAAAAAATTTACACTTTGAGATAAAAGCAAAACAAAATAAAACAATATGACTAGCTCAGAATAGGTTAATTACCCAATCTACTCAAATTTTTATTTCATATATCTTTGCAAATATTTAATTACTCATAAAAAGAATAAAAATAAAATAAAATTACAAAGTATTCTATAGATTGCATTAATAAGAGAAAAGTCAAGCACATATTAATACAAATGAGATGTTTGGGTAGAGTAGTGTAACTAGCCAAATTTATTTAACATATATAATACACATATATTTTGGGATGTAGGGAAGAAGAAGGTGGATAGTCCCACTAACCATTTTATTTGATAGTTTGATGATAGATTTATGCTTGGGTAAGGAATGCATCAACATCTTTGCAAACATTTTTACCAAATTCAAGCAATGTGATTGGTTCTGCAATATGTTTGTATAGCTTTTCATATTCTATTATGAAGTAAGCTACACAGCCTTCACTGTTTGGTGTAGCTTTAACAATAAATTTGATACTCTTGTACTCCTTCAATAGGTCTCCTTCAATAACTTTGAATGTGGTTGTAAAGTTCACATTATCTATTGATTCAACTATCTCTTTTGCAACCTTAGCAACTCCATCTATTTCATATATAAAATACAATATTAATTTTTAAATATACAACATAAAATTAATTAATCTAATTATTACGTACCATGAACATAATTCCAGCATATAACACTGCGTTCTCTTCCAAATTCACCTCTATGAATTTTACAATCTTGTATGTTATTAGGTGTGGCTTTGGATATGTGATGCGGTCTACAACTGAATACATGATGGAACTTATCAGCAGACGCTTTGATTTCTATCTCTGTTTTCAGCTTACCAATGAGAGACATTTTTGTTTAACCAAACCTAACAATTTAATTGCACAAGTGAGATGATATGTGCTTTGCCTCTTAGCTGTTTTTATATAATTAGCTACCCCAAACTTCAAAAAGATTGTCTCAATATAAAATAATTAGTGAATAGAGTAGGTTACTTATTTTCATTTTTTTTTCACTAAAATTAAAAATGTTTATATTGTGTCTATAATGGAAGGTCCCCCCTTTCGAAGGCTTTTTTCCTTTTTACTATTTTTTTTTTCAAAAAGATAAAGCATGTTTTTCTCTTTTTATTTTGTAATATTAAGTATTTAAACTTTCATTTTTATTAAAATTAAGTATTATACTTCTATATTTTATTTTTATAAAAATTTGACATGTGTAATAATATATGTAAAATAACTAAATTTTTATAATTTAATTTAACTTATGATCATTCATACATGCATGATACTGCTCAGTTTTGGCATGGTTCGATCCCAACAACATCCTTAGGTTTTGACTGAATCCTGTAGCATTCAATCTTACCCGAACCCAAGGCTCACAGCAAACTTTGTCCCTTAGTGGCTTTCAGGGCCTGGGTCCTACAGCAGACAGGTGTCACAGGCTCCATGAAGAGGTACACTGTAAAGTACCCGGAGCTGACACGCGTCCCCTTCAATAGGATTTTCACCCTATAAATACAGACCTCAACAACTCATACGAGGTAAGACCAAATCAACATTTTCCTCACAACACACATAATGTTCCATTTGAGTTCAAAACCCGTCACTCACTAGAGCGTCAGAGGGTTATCGCCAGACACAACGTCCAGCCACCCATGACCAGTGTCTCTCTGTGCAGGCTAGTTTCAGCTCAACCAGAGCCGTTCAAATCCAGCATTGGCCAAGGCTCACACGCATCATTTGGCGCCGTCTGTGGGAACGACTAGCAATTCCTTTCAAACACATTCTCAAAGCCTTTACTATAGCCCAAACTCTCACAATGGAATATACCCACGATGAAACGATAGTCCTCCTCCTCCTACCACCACAAACCCAGCAGCAAACACACCTCCAATCCACCAAAACCCAACTGCAGCTTTGGCTAATATAGCTACTTCCCTCAAAAGCCTTCAGAGTTTCATGAACCAATCTCAGATCCCAAGCCCTTCCACACCAGCTTCACAACCCACTTTGTCTCAGGCAACGCCATATTTGGTAGCTTCCTTACAAGGCTTGATCACCAATCTTGTTCCCTTAGTTACACCTCTCCAAGCAACACAAAGGCCTGACCCACCAATCAAAGTGGATAACAACCCTTTAGCAGCAAATGTTAACATCCCAGCTGATGTGTCAGCAGCTAGGCCTCTGAGGAGAGAAACCAGAATAGATCTGTGCCAGACAGGGAACAAAGGAGAGATGATAGGAGTGGAAGGCGACAGGTGGACGGCAAGGAGGCAGTAGGAGATAGATTTGCTGCCAACAGGAGAGATCGTCAGAGTAGATCTCCCAGGGAATTAGAAAAAAGACATGAACATGCAAGAAAGCATGTAAACCCCAGAAGGGAAGAACAAGAGGTCTCGAGTCACCATAGGTCTAGAGTGACCCTAAGGGAGGAGGTTCGCAGATATGTTGAAGAAATGGCAGGCTCGAAGCCAGACAGAAGGAGAGACTTCTCCCTATACCTTAAGTCTTCATTCGCCAAGCACATAGAGGAATTCCAGATGCCTGATAAGTTCAAGTAGCCCAGAGTTGACAAGTATGATGGTATCCAAGATCTCAAAGCACACGTCTTGGAGTACAAACATTTGGTGGAGCTGCAAACCACCAGGGATGAGGCACTTTGCCGAGCCTTCAGGGGGACTCTAGGAGGGGCTGCAGTGGAGTGGTATGACAGCCTTCCCGAGGGTAGTATAGATTCATTTTAGAGTATGGTGAATCTGTTTGTCAAAAGGTTCTTATCTAGTATTTCTATACCAACACCGACCCGAGCCTTGGAGCAGATAGAGCAAGGTTCGGATGAATCACTTAGAGACTTCATCGCCCGGTTCAACAGAGAAACACTGAAGGTTACTGACATTGACGAACCTAGAGTGATCGAAGCCTTACAAAAGTACACTAGCCACCAAGATTACTTTAAAGACCTGGTCCGGAGTTCGCCTAGGACCTTAAACGAAGCCATGGCTATTGCATAAGAATACATAAAATAGGGTGACACTTTCAGGGAGAGCCGATTTTTCAAGAGAAGAAAACCAGAAGAGGGAGGCTCATCCCAAAAGAAAGCGAAGAAAAAAGAGTTGCCCCCAAGGGGAGGTGGAACCCCAATAGGCCGAATCCTCAGCAGAGATATACCGAACCTCCAAGGAGGGAAAGGTTCGTCCTTCTAAGCTTACACCATTGCATGCCAAGCCAGAGGTGGTTTTTGCAGCATTCTAAGATAAGGATATTTGAAAGAGGCCAAAGCCCATTATGAAAGATCCTGCCAAGAGAGACAGATCTCTGTGGTGCAAATTCCACAAATACTCATGGGCACACAACTGAAAATTGCAGATCCCTCCTAGAAGAGATTGAAAGGCTCATTAAGCATGGCTACCTGAATAACTATGTCAGGAGGAATGATAGAGCAGGGCCAGCGAACCCGGCAGAGCCAGTGCCAATCCAAGATGGAGTAGCAGGAGATATATTATGCCTTACAGGAGGTCCAAAAGAGGTTACTCTTAGCCGAAGGAAGGAGAAGGATCTGGCTCGAACACACGAGCCATCTGAATTTGTATATTTCAATGGCACAAAGCAACCCACATCTAGTTCAACCAGCCGAGCCACTACGAAGGCCGAAGCTATAGTCATCTCTGCAGTGGTGGCTAATTTCAGGGTCAAGAGGATCTTTGTCGATACGGGAAGCTCAATGAACCTCCTTTAGTGGGAAGAATTTACGCAGATGGGGATTGATAGCTCAATGATCCAGTCTCTGGAGGCATCAGTCCAAACCCTCAATAAAGCTATCATCCCAGTAGTGGGCACTATAGAACTGCCCGTGATAGTGGGCCGAGCCCCGAAAGTAGAAATAGTGAGGGAAATATTTATGGTGACAAAGCTTCCCATGGCATATAATGTGTTGATGGGAAGACCATTACTATGGGACTCAGATGCCTCGATTAGTGTTAGAAGAAGTAGAATGACAATTCCTCTCGCTGATGGTTCGGATTTACACATCTATGGGGATGTAGCCCCCAAAATGACATTCACAATGGAGAAGAAGAGGAAAGCCATTTCTCTAGAGCTCAACGAGGTGAACATGGTGGAGACACTTCCTCACGAAGCCCCAGCCGAATCTAAGGGTGAATCTACCCAAAAGCTTAAGCCCTGCCAAGTCAATGATGATGGTCAAATCTTACAGATCAACTCTACACTGAATCCTGAAGAGAAAGAGCAGGGACATGCATTCCTGACTGAAAATATGGCAACATTTGCCTGGACTTCCATTGATATACCAGGGATCAGTCTGAAGGTCATCACTCACAAGCTATATGTAGATCCTACCTACCAGCCAGTCAAACAGAAGAAGAGATGCTTTGGGCTTAAGAGGCAAGCCATAATTGATGAAGAAGTGGACAAGCTACTTGCAGCTGGTTTCATCAAAGAAGTGCAGTTCCCTGAGTGGTTAGCCAATGTGGTGTTAGTCAAGAAAGTAAGCAAAGACCATAGAATGTGCATGGACTTCACCAATCTGAACAAGGCATGCCCAAAGGATTCCTATCCAATGTTTATGATTGACAAGCTAGTAGATTCCACAGCCGATCTCAACTACTTTTCTCTGTTTGATGCCAAGCAAGACTATCACCAAATCAGAATGGATGAAGATGATCAGGAGAAGACTTCATTCATCATAGAGAATGGAACATATTGCTATATGTCCATGCCTTTCGGACTCAAAAATGCTGGAGCCACTTACCAGAGGCTCGTCAACCATATGTTCAAAAAGCATATTGGGAAGAACCTCGAGGCCTATGTGGATGACATGGTGGTGAAAAGCATGAGCTTCCAACAACATGTGCAAAACTTGAAGGAAGTGTTCAGTATGATGAATACCTATGGAATGAAGATGAATCCAGAGAAATGTGCCTTCTTCATCAATGGAGGCCAGTTCCTAGGTTATCAAGTCAGTGCCAGAGGGATTGAGCCAAACCTAGACAAGGTCCAAGCCATACTAGAAATGAACCCTCCCAGATCAGTTAAAGAAGT
>CAOJBK015028136.1:0-14893 GCA_948294925.1 Codiaeum variegatum
TCATGAGAATGGATGAGAGGTTTTCAGATACCTTAGCAAAAGTTTGAGGAGTTGGAGAAAAGGGGATATTTCTTCAGGGTTAGGCCCCTAAGTCTGTTAGGATTGTAAAGGCTTTGCTCTAGCAAATTGAATAGAGCTTACATTGTGAAACTCTCAAAATGTTTGTTTTGGGGACTGGATGTAGGCCTTGTATGTCGGACCAATATAAATCTTTATGTTGCTTCTTTTCATTTGCTTGCATTACATTAGGCACCTAACTTTCTGAACAAAATTTGATATACATATTTTTGATAAGTTTTTCTGTAAATTTCTTATCTTATATTTCAAACTCTAATAATCTCATCAATTGGTAATGCTTTCACAAATAAAATATTCTATTAGTCTCCGAATCTCTCTACTTTAGGGAACTAATTTTAAGAACTGGCTCACTGCTATAAGTATCTTCAGGCTGCTAATCAGCAGAGTAAGATACTTGTGCAGTTTGCTTCAGTCCACATTAGGAAGCTTCATACTTGTGGTAACCAAAGTTACCTCCTAAACATATTAGTCAGCAGACAAGCTCAGTCACTGAACAGAAGTTAAAAGTATCAATCACCTAATTAAGAAAGAGCCAAAAAGTCCAATTCACCCCCCTCTTGGATGCTTGATCTCACTCTCAATTGGTATTAAAGCAAGTCTCTACATATATATTAGGCTTAACATCCTCAAAGGAAAGATCCTAATATGGCTAGTCAGGCGAATAAAGCTCTATTACTTCCTGAGGGGCAATCCATCAACATACCATCACTCTTTAATGAGACTCACTACACCTACTGAAAAAACAGATGACTCATTTCAACTAGGCCACTAATATAGTAGTTTGGACCATTATCATATTGGTCCTAAAATTTCTATGAAGACAGTAGCAGCAACCTCAACAAGTGTAGCATCCAGTGAACTAAACAAGAATTAGAATACACTGAAGATGACTAGAAGTAAATCTCTTTAAATGCTAAAGCCATGAATATTTTACATTATGCATTAACTCCATCTGAGTTTAACATTATTTCAGAACCAAAGAAATATGGGAAAAGTTAGAAAATACATATGAAGGAACAAAGCTAGTCAAAGAGGCTAAATTAAATATCCTGATGAAGGAATACAAGCTATTTAAGATCAAGCCTTCTGAGACCATCACAGTGATGAACATCAGGTTCTCCAATCTGACAAATCAGCTTATTGCTCTTGGATATGATATGCGTGAAAAGAATCAAATTTAAAAGATCCTTAGGTCCCTACCTAAGGAATGGGACTCAAAGGTTAATGTTCTAGTAGAAAAAGAAGAATTGACAATGGATGAGCTCAAAAGAAATCTTCTAACCTATGAGATATCCCTAACTAAAAGAGCTGAGTCTTAAGCGAAACACAAGAAAATAATTGCATTAGCCACTGAATCAGAGTCATTAAGATCAGATGAGATGGCTGCGTTGGCAAGGAAAATGAATAAATTTCTAAAGAGAAGAGGCAACCCATACTAGAGACCTAATAGAAGAGAAAAGCATAAAAAAAGATATTCAACAAAGAAAGATTCAAATAAAGTTGTATGCTATGAGTGCAATAAGCTTGGTCATATCAAGCCTAATTGCCCTAAGCTAAGAAAGACTACCTTTAAAAAGAAACAAAATTAAGTATTAATGACCTGGAGTGAAATAGAATAGTCTCAAGCATCTGATGAGAATTCTGATACTGATGAGAAAGGTAATCTTTGCCTAATAGTCAGTTCAATCGATAGTCCTAAAGAAGAGGAAACTCCTGAGGTACAACTTTTTGACTCAAATGCTAAAAATGATATTGGGAATGCTTTTAAGAAGCTGTATAGTGAGTACAGGTACTTAAAGAAGGCTCATAAAGCATTAAAAAATATGTACACTGAGATTTCATTTGAGTTGTCACTTATTGAGGAATTCAATCATGATCTTCATAATGAATGCATGAAAAATGAATTTCTGATAGGCAATATTAGAAAGTTAAATGATCACCTTTTATGTTCTGTATTTTTAAACAATAGTATGGTCAAATCAAATGATCAGCTTATTGATGAGAATATGAAGCTACATGACAAAATTGAAAAATGAAAGAGATGAATTCTCTTTAATGTTTCAAAAGAAAAAATTTGTTGTTGATCAAATTAATTCTCAAGAAATTGTTGATAAGGTTTTTTCATCTAATGTTGCATCATCTTTAAATGTTTTGAACCACTCAGTTGCCAATTAGGTGTCTAAGAGGCCTAATCACATTTCAAAATCAAAGTTTAAAAGGGCACTGAGATGGATTCAAGTATGGGTTACAAAGGGAACCAAACCTGCTAAACTATAAGGACCTAATATAGATTGGAGACCTAAATCAACCTAATTAATTATAGGTGTGCTTGAGTAGCAAAAGTAAATCAGAGGGCTGGCACGTGGACAGCTGTTGCTCAATGCATATGACATGAGACAAATCTAAGTTCTATAAGCTAGATGAAACCAATCAAGGATATGTGAAACACGGGGGTAAGAGTAGAGCTAAAATTATTGGAAAAGGAACAATCAAGTCCAAAACTCCTATCTATGATGTTTCACTAGTCAGGGGACTAAGATACAACTTGCTCAATGTTATCCAACTCTGCGATAAAAATAGGCGAGTCATCTTTAAAGCCACATATGTCAAGGTTTAATCAACTATTGATGGCAGTACCATATTCATCAGTCTATAAGTAGGTAATGTGTATATTATGAATTTAAATGATTGGAATGTTAAATATTGTGAATTTAAATTATTGGAATGTCAAAGATGAATGCGTAATTTCTATTAAAGATAATAGTTGGCTATGACATAGGCGTCTAGGGCATATTAATATGCAACAAATTGCTAAGCTAGTTAGCAAGGGTATGGTTAGTGGCCTGCCTTTAAAAAAAATTGAAAAGGACCATATATGTGCTATATGTTAAAAGGGTAAACAAGTTAAGTCCTCTTTTAAGGCAAAATCAGTGGTCTCAACCACTAGGCCACTGGAACTTTTACACTGTGATCTGTTTGGGCGTATAACACCTAGTAGTCTAAGTGAAAATAAATATGATTTTGTTATTATTAATGACTACTCATGATATACATGGGTACTATTTCTTACTACTAAAAATAAAACCTACTCACCTTTTGTGCATATTTGTAAGAAAATTTAGAATGAGAAAGGCTATGCAATTACAACTATCAGGAGTGATGAGGGTGGAGAGTTTGAAAATAAGAAGTTTAACTTTGTGAACCTATATTTTTGCACCATTAAATTTGACCTGTTAATAGAACTCCATAGGTTTAAATTATGCTCAAATCGGACCTCAAACGAACCTAGAAAGTCTGAAAAATCAAATTGAACTAGACTGGAGCAAACCTTGAAAATCGGGCCCATTTGCCAAGGACCTGGTGCATGAGCCAGAGCCTTGGTGCACAGGCCCAAATTTTCAACTTTTCCTACTCGATTCTCTATAAATTCGACCCCTCAGGTCACTTTTCAGAATAACTTTTTCGCATCAAATCTCTACCAAAATACTTTCTAGGCTAGTGTTCTACGCCAAAAATTTTCTGAAATTCCTAAAACAAACACCAAGACACTCAATCCTCAATCCAACTTCATGTTAGAATCCCAAAGTATTTCTAGAACAACCCTCTAATAGTCATCTCCAAACGCAATGGAGATCCGATCCAATTTCATCAAATCGTCTAAACCACTGGATCTAAAGCCCCGAAAGCTAAAGGTAGTATATTCAAATGGTATAGTATTTAACTTTGGTTCTAAATCAAAATCTCTATAAAACTTACTTAGGCTATTTAACAATCATCGAAATTCATTTTTTATTAATCAAATTCTAAATTGGTTAATAGTCTTTCATGTTAATTCTTTAAAATTAAAATGAATTAGCTTCTGAACACAACCACTGTTTTTCAGAACAACCTCAACCCTCCGCGATAAAGGAGAATAACATGGAATTTGATTCCCATTCAAAGGGATATGGAGGCAAGCCATTCTAATACTACATCTCCAAAAATTATTTTCTTTCCTTTTACAATTTACTTCATTTTATTTCTATATTTTCCTTGTATTATTTTTGTTTTTATCAATTGTATTATCATTATTACTTCCTTGGTTCTGTAATATTTTGGGAATGTGTGCCATTCCTAGATCTTTTATACTGGAGAAGGGATCTCCTTTATTGTTTTTATTATTTTGATGTAATTATTTGCTTTGTTTGTTTTTGCTAATAATTTGCCTTCTAGGAATGTGTGTCTTCCCTAGAACTTTTCAGGGCTAGAGGAAGGACTCTTGTTTATTTTCTACCATTTTATCAATTTTTTTCTATATAATTTTCATTCATGTCATGATATCTACTCATGCATCATTTAGGTATACTATTCTTGTTCATGCATCATCAAAGTATGACACGCATACATAAAATCCTTTATAAAAAGCATATAAATTTTTAAGCCAAAATTGTTTAGAAAATGAAAAGTCAATTTTTTAAAATGTTTTTACCAATCACAAGTCTCTGGATCCACACTTTGGTTCGAGGCTCACCTTTTCCTACAAATTGGGCAAAATATCATTTTTCATAAATGGAGTTAAATTGGTTCCTTAATGACCATCAAAATTAAAAAGTTTTCTAAAAATTAAATGGCGGCTCACACTATCACACATACACCCAACATGCTTATAAGGGGTTCACTTAAAGTGTGACTTGTTGAAACCACGGTGCCATGCGCAATCTAACCCCTTGCAGTCAGTTTCTTAGAGCCATAAACTTGAAGGCACGATGGCGGCCACCCAAGTTCAGACTGGCCCTCACAGCTAACAACTCCATTGGGGATGTTTTGAAATTGAAAAAATAAGTGGACTATTTTTTATAAAAACAATCTTGGCTTAAAACTTTATGGAATTGGTTTCATGTACCACTTCATATGCTCTGTTTTTTTAGGCAAATACGGGTAGAAAGTAACATCGAGTGAGTTTCCCTCCTTGGGACTACTTTGCTGATTGTGAAATCACCCACCTTAAGGCATACCCACTTATCCTTTCAGTTGGGATAATGAGGTTTCATGTAGCCATTGGACCCACGCAAATCTCTTTGATTCACTTGTGGTTAGATATATCGCACCTCTATTCTCTGGAGAACTTTCAAACCACAAAGCTCTCATGTAATTATTAGAGTTAACCTTAGGTCCCATGCACCCTAAAGCTCTAATTATACTTTTGTCATCATGAAATCATTTTCATATATGCATACATGCATGCATGCATCACTACATAAAAATTGAACTAAGTATACATGCATGCATGCATCACTACATAAAAATTGAACTAAGTAAACTATTCCAAAAAAAGTCCTCTAAAAAAAAACCTTTTTACACACAAACCTTACTGTCATTGGACCAATTCTCAAAAAGTTGATACCCTATCTTGTTTCTGTCCAAAGGTCAACATGTGCAACAACGAGCTTTCACCCAACCCTATTGCTACTAATGCCACTGTCACTGCTCTACCTAGTGAAGTTGTTGCCTTGCTAGCCGATGCATTCAAGAAGCAACAAGAGACTATCACTACCATTATGCAAGCCCAATAATAGACAATCATGGCAATGTTTAAGCTATTCTATCTCAGATAGGGGTCCAGCCAACCAATCATGCATCTACTCATCAAATTATAGGAAAGAGTCTATCACTGAAGATGTGGCTATCCTGCCTCCACCAACTGACCATGGAGCTACTACCCCAACTACCCCTCTCACATATCCTTTCCAAAAGGGGCCCTAAGACCATCCACTACTAAAAAACACAATGGAAAAGTATGAGAAAATGCAAAAAACCCTCAATGTTATCCAGAAGAGGGACAATGTGATTGATGTCAAGGATCTCATCCCATTTCCCAATGCAAGGCTTCATTCTAAGTTTTAGATGCTTTTATTTGAGAAATTTGAAGGCACCACTTGCCCTACAATGCACTTGAGAATCTATGATGGTGCAATTCACCTTTTAGGCATGGAACATGAACTCCTTGCTTAACTTTTCTAATTGTTACTTATTGGGGAGACTCTGAAATGGTTTGTAGAATTAGATGATTCTAAGAAACAGACCTGATAATCAATATGTAATACCTTCATAAAATAGTATTCATATAATGATGAAATAGATGTTACAAGGAGAGACTTGGAAACTACCAAACAGTACCACAAAGAAACATTTTTCTATATTTATTACTAGATAAAGGAAGAAGGCCTTCTAAATGGTTAAAAAACCAAATGATTCTGAATAGATAGACATCATTGTCAAAAACCTGCTTCATATTTATCAAAATATACTGATGACACATTATTTACCAAATTTTAAAGCACTAGTTAATATTGGCTCCCACCTTGAAGATGAGTCTGACTCTAGTCTCATAAAGTACGAATCTCAAACCCCATCCTCTCATTTTTGAACAACTAATGTCACCCAAAAAGAGGGTGGAGTTAATGAAATTTTTGCCCAGAAACCTTTTCAGATCAAGAGAAGGGAATTCGCCAACCTGCGTGGGGTCTAATTAAGTTTTATTCTCAAGGAATGCATGGAAGGAGGAGAAGTTAATCCTCTAGAACCAAAACCAATTCCAAATCCTCTTCCTAAGAATTTGAACATGGATGAAAGTTGTGATTACCACTAAGGTTCTGGCCATAAAATAGATAATTGCAAGGCCCTCAGGCACAAAATCCAAGATTTGATTAATGCTAAGGAGCTTCTTCCACCCACTCCTTTTCCTAACATTGGCACTAATCCTCTTTCTAATCATAATGTTAATACTATTCTGATAGAATTTGATGAAGGGGAGTCTACACATCTCATATATGATGTTGTGCCTTTGAGCAATTACCACTATACTGAAGAGGACCTACCTTCCTTAGAGAAGTCTATCTCCCCTGATTTCTCTACTTTGGACGGCCAACCTTCCTTAGGAAAGTTAGTCTAATATGACTACTGCTGTGTCATTGACCTGAGGCACCTAAGTTTTGAAATCGATGCCATTACTAGAAGTGGTAGAATTATACAAACACCTATTACTCCTCTACAACCTATTAGCCAACCAGTGGCTCAATCCAAGGGGACTTTTGAACCTAAAGAGGATCCCTTATTAAAGAAATTAAAGAAAACTCAAGCAAATACCTCAATCTATAGCCTATTGATGTCATTTTATCCTCATCTCCAAGCTCTTTGTAAGGCATTGATCTAATGTCAAACGCCAATTGAATACTTCTAGATACTCTGGTCACCTCCATCATAAGTTCCATAAAAGGGGCATTGATTTGCTTCACCGATAATGAAATCTCACCCGGAGGACCCCACAATAATGCTCTTTACATCTTAGTCATTACAAGAGAAAATACTATTCTAATGACTTTGGTTGATAATGGTTCTACTCTCAATGTCTGCCCACTTAAGGTAGCAAGTTTTTGGATCTTGGTGTTGCTAATTTTACTCCATTTGACCAGATAGTGAGGGCCTATGACAACTCCAATAGAGAAGTTTTTGGGGTGGCAACTCTAACTGTCACCATGGACCTAACCAAGTTCCAAGTGCTCTTTCAAGTCATTAACATACCTTTATGCTTTAACCTACATTTGGAAAGACCTTGGATCCACCAAGCCAACGTAGTGACTTCTAATTTGCACCAAAGGGTCAAATTCCCACTCAAGAATGGAATATTCATAATCAAAGTAGATACATCTATAAAATCTAAAGTCCCAGACACAATTACAATTTTGGAAATTCAACCTAAGCTGCCAACATATCCTTTATCTGGTTTCTCATTTGTCTAATTCATCGAGCCTGTGAAGAATCTGAAGGAAGCAATCTCTCTGGACATTGACCCTTACTGTAATCTAATGGTTAGCAACATCTTAAAGCATATGGCCTACTTTCCTAGTATAAGCCTTGGAAAAAACTAACAAAGGATGAAGTCTTTTGATGAATATCCATCCTCTATTCTACCTTTTGGCTTGGACTACCACCCAACTGATGATGAAATCAAAAAAGAGAAAGCCAAGGCAAGATAAAGGTTTGTCATAGCTAAAAAAGAGGGAGAATCTAACTATCCCATGAGACCATATTTAAAGACCTTGAATGGATATTTTGTGAAAGAAGGAGAGAAAGTTCCTTACTGTGCTTTTCATAAACCTTGGGTTTGCCCTATGAGTGGCATTAGGATTCTTGACTTTGAAGTCTTCTCTGATGTTGAGCTACTACCTGAAGAGTATCAACCCATCTATTCTCTAACTAAGGAATATGAAGAGAACATGTAAGCTAGCCTCTTTAGCGAAATAGTTATCATATCGAATAAGGAGGCAAACATTGACCTATCCACCTTAATCAAGCCAGTCCTGGAAAAGCTCAACAACTAGTCCTATGAAACAAGCCTCTCTTTAATGAAAATGATTAAATCTTAATTTGAGACCTAGTTTGAGTCTAAAATAGAGTCTTCTAGTTCTGAGTTTGTTGATATAACTAGTCCACCAAGTTTCAGCTATGAATATGATGTAACCGTGGATCTGTCCCCATTTCTATCAATAAATGACCAAGTTTTCTTGTTAGAATCCTATCTCTTTATTTTCTTTTGATGTTCCAACTGATGAATCTGACCTCAATCAATCAGAAAAAGAGAATAATAAAATAATGATAAATTACTATTTAATCCTTATATTATGGTCAAATTTACTATTTAGTCCCCTGATTATGAAAAATGACCTGGATGGTCCTTACTGTTTGGTTCCGTCTAACTACTTGGTACTTCCGTCTAATTTTCATAGTATATTCCAACATATTCTGTTAATTTTGTTTTTAAAATAATAAAAAATTTAGAAAAGATAAGTTTTCTTCCTAAATTACCTTTACTCCATCAATCCCTCTACCCCCCTTTGTTAATCGTCGGAAAAACTACATGAAATTCCCAAATTCACCATCTAATTTCATTCAAAAAATTAACATAATAAATGAGCAAATTCCAAATCAAAGAATTGAACTAATAAACAGAAAATGAATGAATTCAAACATAAATCAACAAATTGAATTCAACATACTAAAATCAATAAAACTATGAAGATAGGATGAAATCAATTTTTTTATTTAGAAAGAAATTGAAACAAAAAAAAATGAAATCCATGTATATAATTTCGAAACAAAGAGAAATTGAAATCAAAATCCATGGACCTTCACCCCGTAATCGATCTTTCAGATCCCATTTTTCCAAACCCATCAATCGATCTGTGATAGACGTGACAAATCTGAAGTGAAGTCTATTAAAATATGAGTTTTTTTAGAAAAGAAATGGGGGTCTATTTTTCTGATTAAATAAGGGGTCTACAACTGTTTTCGCTTGCTGCCACTAATATAGCATGCAGCTTGCCATGTTTAGAACTATAGAGGGACTACAACCTTTGTTTCTCCAAATTAAATTGTTCCTTTGAAACCAAAGACACTAGAGGATCATCACAAATAGCTCCTTGTTATCCATTCCTATTTTACTAAAGCATTTCCTCAACCATTCAACAGTGGACAATAAATTAAGACTACGAATAGATACCTTAGAAAGCCACCAGCAAGTATGAGCTAGAGCACAATTAAAAAAGATATTCTAGTTGGCCTCCACTCCTTCAGAGCAATGTTTACACACAATTGTGATATTCATATGCTTAACATTTAGATTCACAATAGGAGGTAAATATTGGAGGCTAGTTTCAAAGTAAGATTCTTTACTTTATGTGGGACTTGAAGGTTCTAAATACAACTCCAAATTGGGGCAGTATCATTAGTAAATTGGGATTCACCAACTAGATCCCTATAATAGCTTTTAATAGAATGGTGATCCTTCTCCTTAAAAGCCCATATTACCTTGTCATCCACAACAATACTAGAAATAGTGACACTCATGATTCACTACAACAAATTAATTCAAATAAAAAACTTCAAATAAGGCATTTTTTGAAAAATATCCAATTTATATATATGTGTGTGTGTGTGTTTGAGTTGGTTATTCAATTATGAATAATATTAGAGAAAGAAAATATATATTGAAACTCTTTTTATTATTATTATTATTTTAAAAAAAATAATAAATATAAAAAAATAAGACGTTTTTAAAAAAATACTTTATTTGAAATGATTTATTTGATCAATTTTGTTGTAGTGATTCTTTGGACATCCTCTTCTAAGAACAAATCCTTTATCACGTCGATATCCCATTCATTAATAGCCACATTCATCAATATTGTGCAACCCCTCTAGACATGGTGTTATAATTTGCTGGCCATGAACATTAGCTAACCAATTAGAATTCCAAATACCATCAGATTTTCCATTGCCTATGTGCCATTTGCAACATTTCCTCATAATCTCCTATGTCTCCCATAAGCTCCACCAAATAAATGAAGGGTTAGAGCCTACATGTGTCTCCAAAAAAGAAGATTGTGGGTAATACCTTGATTTATAGACTCGAGAAACAAGAGAATTTTTCGCAGTAGTCATGCACCATGCTTGTTTGGACAACATAGCTATGTTAAAATTCCTTAGATCCTGGAACCCCACCCCACCAAATCTTTTGGGAATATAAAGTTTCTTCTAATTTTAGCCATCTAATACATTTCTGATTCCCACCCTTTCCCCCACTAGTAACGATTTAAAATCCTCTTAATGTCCTTACAAAGTTCCTTATGAAGAAGAAAAATGCCCATTAAAAAGTTAAGGCATTGTTTGTGCAACTGTACGAATAAGAATTTCACGCCCTGCAATAGATAGATTCTTATTATACCAAATTTGAACACGAATCCAAACTCTATCCTTCACATAGTAATTTTAATTAATAAATTAATTAAAATTACTATAATAAGTCAATTAAGAGGTCAACAGAACATATATTACAACTATAAGTGACGCAGTGTGTAACGAGAATGTTCATCATAAGAACAAACCCTTAGAAAATAAATTTCAAAATTAGAAACTTAGAAAATCTCAAAGAGAGAATTTAACAAATTATTAAGATTTATATTATTGAATAATAGTTGAATGTGAGATTACAACGGGCTAAAATAGACTATTTATAGGAGTTATTTAATCCTAAGGGTAAATAATATAGAAAATCACTTAATTTTTATGAATTTTTCAATGTGATCACTAAATAATTTTTTTTTTTGCAAAGAAGTAACTAAACTTTGAAATTGATTTCAATGTGGTATTTTTTACTAGATTCATGACCAGAAAGGTACACATGTCAAAATCTTTAACATCCACATATATTTCAAAGGCAATGAATCCTGTTAGAAGTATCACATTGAAATAAATTTCAAAGATTAGTAATCTTTTCGCAAAAAAATTTTTTTTTAGTGATCATATTGAAAAATTCACAAAAGTTAAGTAATTTTTCATGTTATTTACCCATAATCCTAATCCCAATCTAATAAGAATTACAATTATTAAAGTAATATAATAAACAATCCTTATTCTACTAGTTAAAGGAAAATAATTATAAAAGAAATTCTAATCCATTTAGCTTAAGGAAAAATTTAATCCAATATATTTAAGGATAAGTATTCTAATCCAATATGGATAAGGAAAACTTATCCTCATCATTCACCTCCACTTGCAAAGAATTCGACCTCGAATTCACTTCAAGATACTCAACCTTAATTTTAGGAAGATAAAAATAGATATCAGTCACATTGAAAGTTTTAAAAATATCCATAGAGTTAGCAAAATCTACCATATAAGCAATTATCATTTATCTTCCTTTTAATCTTGAATGACCCATACTTCTTTTGCTTGAGTTTATTACTTTGACCAACTGGAATTCTTTCTTTTCTCAAGAACACCATGACTTCATCATCCACTTCAAATACTTTAGCTCGTTTATGCTTGTCAACCACTAATTTGTACTTTTCATTAAACTTTTACAGCTTAGACTTGACTTTCTCTTGAATAGATTGTAGTTGTTTAGCTAAGTCTTCAACTGAAGAGCTAACACCATGAACCTTAGGAAGTTTCACCAAATCTAGAGCATGGTTAGATACTTTAGTATGAACAATCGAAAAAGGTGACTTACCAATCAAAGTAGGCACGATATTATTGTATGCAAATTCAGCTTGGTAATTGCAAAATCCCATTGCTTCGATCTCTCACCACAAATACTTTGAATTAAGTTTCCCAAGGTTCGATTCATGACCTTATTTTGTCCATCACTTTGTGGATGAGCTATGCTACTAAAGTTCAAAGAAGAATCAAATAGCCTCTACAAAGTAATCCAAAAGTGACTCAAAAATCGAGTATCTCTATCAAAAGTAATCATCTTAGGCACACCATATAAATGAACAGTTTCTCTAAAGAATAATTTAGCCGTCAATGATGCATTAGCAGTCTTCTTACATGGAAGAAAATGCGCCATCTTAGAGAACCTATCAACAACAATAAGAACATAATCTATTTTCCTTTGAGTCTTAGGTAAACCCAAAAAATATTAATTGATAAATCCTCCCAAATAGCATTAGGAACAGGTAATGGCATGTAAAGAGTAGTGTTTTGAGTTCCTCCATTAGATTATGTTTGACAAACATAGCATTGAGAAACAATAGTGGTCACATCTTTCCTCAGTTTTGGCCAATAATAATCTCCCTTTATAGCTTCAATAGTCTTGTCTCTCCCAAGATGTCCAGCTAATCATCTACCATGTAAATCTCAAATGAATTTCTCATGATGTACAAAGAAGACATAATCGATTGACCTTTATGAGAAAACCATCATGTAAATAAAAATCTTCACATGGCTATTGATTCTTTCACTTGGCCTAAATTTCCTTGAAGTCACCATCTTCATCATATAAATCTTTCAAGCAATCAAAGACAACAATCTCAACATTAAGAGTTTTAATTAAGGCCACACGCCTACTTAAAGCATCAGCTACTATATTGTGTTGACTAGATTTATGCACAATTTTATATAGGAATTTATCAATGAAGGATGACCATCTAGTATGCATACCACTTCTAAGTTGCTTTTGACCACTCAAATATTTAAGTGCTTGATGATCGATATAGAGAATAAATTCTTTTGCAATCAAATAATGCTCCCATATATTCAAAGCTCTTACAATAGCATAAAATTCTTTATCATAGGTAGAGCACTACCTTCTAACTTCATATAGCTTTTCACTAAAGAAACCAATTAGCCTCTTCTTTTGAGATAGAATAACACTTATTTCTACCCCACTAGAATCACATTCAACTTCAAATATCTTGTCAAAATTGGATAATGCCAAAATAGGAGCAGTACACAACTTCTCTTTGATCAATGCAAAACTTTGCTCTTATTCTTCGCCCTATTGAAACGTGCCTTTCTTCAAACATTCAGTGATTGGTGCCATGATGGAACTAAAGTGTTTGATGAATCTTCTATAGAAAGTAGCTAACCCATGAAAACTTCTTACATCACTTACATTCTTAGGAGTAGGCCACTCTCTAATAACTCTCACCTTTTCTCCATCTACTATAATCCCATTCTTGCTTACAACAAATTCCAAGAATAATTAAACTCTCTATCATGAAAGTACACTTTTTCATATTAGCATATAGTTTATTTTCTCTCAATATATTAAGCAACTATCTAATATGACCAACATGCTCTTCTGTAGACTTACTATAAATCAGAATATCATCAAAATATATGACAACAAATTTTCCAATGAAAGGACGAAATACATGATTCATTAGTAGCATGAAAGTGCTAAGAGCATTAGTTAATCCAAAGGGCATGACCAACCACTCATACAATCCATCCCTTGTCTTGAAAGTCGTCTTCCATTCATCTCATGGATGGATCCTGATTTGATGATACCCACTTCTTATATCAATTTTAGTGAAAATAACCAATCCATTCAATTGATCAAGCATGCCATCAAGTCTAGGAATCAGAAATTTGTATCCAATGGTAATCTTGTTGATGGCTCAGCTATCAATGCACATTCTCCAACTCCCATCTTTCTTATGTGTCAATAAAGTTGGCATGGCACAAGGACTCATACTAGCTTGAATATGCCTTTTTCTCAATAGATCTTTAACCTTCTCTTTCAAAATTTCATTCTCTTTAGGACTTATCCTATAATGTAAAAGGTTCGACAAACTAGCCCCAGGAATCAAATCAATATGGTGTTGAATATCACGTAAATGTGGAAGTTCATTTATTGTATTTATGGCAATAACATCTTAAAACTAACCTAATAAGTATTGTACCTCCATTAGAATTTCATTTACATTCAAAGATTCACTCACACTCTCCCCTTGTACAATCATTACATGAACATCTCTAGTATCCTTACATTCATTTACAAAAGTACTAGGGTTATGAATTACAGTAAGAAAATTTCTTCCTTTCACTTTAAGAGCTTTAGGTTAATTAGTTTCCAAAGGTAACAGAGTATAACGCACACCCTCCCTTTCAAATTGATAAGTATTTTTCCTACCCATATACTTAGCATCAACATCATATTGTCAAGGTCTACTAAATAAAATACTACATGCATCCATATCAACAATATCATAATAGACCTAGTCAGAGTACTTACCAATTGAGAAAAGTACCTTACAACGCTCTTCCACTTAAATACCTCCTACCTCTTTAATCCATCCAATTGAGTAAGGATTTAGATATTTTTCTAGTGTTAATTATAATTTTTGAACAATGTCTCAGCTGATTATGTTCTCTTGGCTACCACTATCAATTATCAGATCACATCTCTTTTCCTTCACTATACATAGAGTGCAAAAAAGCTTATGGTGTTAAGTATCATCATCATGCTTTTGAGATAACATGAACATTC
>CAOJBK015029308.1:0-10254 GCA_948294925.1 Codiaeum variegatum
GAATTGGGATGATATTGATAATTTAGTCTGTACTACTGATCTCAACATGCCCTGGGATGAAGATTCTGAGCTCAAACCTTAATTATATTAAGAAGGTTTCAAATTTTCAATTAACCATTATTAATTAGGAGAGTGTGCATAAATTAATTACTCATTTTTTCTGTGTTAAGGAGCTTGTGTTATTAATTTGATGTGATGTGATTTCTGTTTCAGATGATTTAATTTTGTATAGTGTAACTATTAAGTTGAAGCTGTTCCTTTTAGTTTCAGCTTCAGGGTTAATATTTAATGAAGTTTTCTTTCATAAGAATTCTGATAGATTTTGGAATATAATTAGGTTATGTGGATTTGTAGAATTATAGTATGGGGTCAGATCCAGCTAGGCTGTGGTAATAAGCAGATGTGATGGAAGATTCTTGTGGATATGAAGTATATTTTATGGATATCTGAACAAATATGGGGATATGTTGGTGATCACCACTTATACAGAATCATTTTCTGACAGTGTGATACCATGCATTTTGGCTGTAAAGTGGGCTTTTCCAATAATTCTTCCTCATTTAATTCTATTTGGATTGGATTATGCTTAGCTTTCACTTTGATTACAAGAGAATGATTTCAGGTCATGTGCATTGTTTCATATTTGGAATATAGAATCTCATGTTTGAATCCCACTTATAGCTAAATGTAAAAATGTAGGGCTATAATTATGTACATGGATATCAAACTCCCTATATATATATAAAAGAGCTCTAAATATTAATTTGTTTCTCCAAATGAATTAAAATTATAATAATTGCTTTCAAAAAAAATTATATTAATTGATTTTTAAAGTTATAAAATTAATATTCTAAACAATCTTAGCACAAGTGACAATTAAAATAGCATGTCACATTAGAAATTATATAATGTAATGGTAAATTCAACTAAAATGTTCTAGTTGTAAAGGGAAGTCAATTAAAAATTGATAAGTGTTATAATTTGGTAAAAAATAAATAAAATCTAAAGGTTTACTTTTTCTTTTTAAAAAAAAAAAACTAAATATTTACTAAGAGTATGTAGATGAGTTGACATTAGATTCTTTCAGCTTAATAAGAGGTCTCAAATTCGAACTCTTGTTATGTAGCTACTTTAAAACTGTTGGCGTGGTACGGGTTTAAAGATGTATCCTAGGAGTGAGCATTTGGTCGGTTCGGTTTAAAATCGAAAACCAAAATTCTAATGTTTTATCAAACCGAACCAAACCGAAATTTAATATGCACCGAATCGAATCGACGTTTGGTTCGGTTTTAAACCGAAAAATCGAAATATTTTTTATAACAATTTTATTATATATAATTATGTAATATCTAATTTTTTAAAATAAAGACAGTGGTAATAGGAATCAGAAGGTGCACCCAGGCATCCCAACTAGATTGACATCCCCTTAGCACCAAACATCACACTTCCACCCCCCAAAATTATTATTAAGAAGAAAATAAAAAAATTAAAAGGTTCATACAACCTCTTAAAAGAGACAAAACAAGACCAAAGAAAATTAAACCAATCTAAAAAACTCAGTCCTAAATATATCCGCATACAAAAAATTAGCACAAAAAGGGGCGTATGTGGACCACCAAGTAACCTCTGAGTTGTCCCTTCCAAATTTAGCAAGCGCATCCGCAATACGGTTCCCTTTTCTATAAGTGTGAATAACAACAATCCTCATATTGAAGAATAAATGCAAATAATGAGATCATAGTGCCCTCAAGGACCAAGGCACAACTTGAGAGCGAGTTCTAAACAAATGAACAACAAATATTGAATCACTCTCAAGCTATAAACTCAACCATCCCTTCTCCCAAGCTGTTTGAATAGCATAAATCGCTGCATATAATCCAGCAATGTAAGCGGGGGAATAGTTAGTGGGAAAAGCAAAACTGCCAATAACATATCATCTTGTATTTCAAAAAATGCCTCCCGCACCTGATCGATTATTAGAAGTTGAGCCATTGTTATTCACTTTAATCCATCCTGAGGGAGGATTTTTTCCAAATAATAAAAATAGCACCTAGAGGCTTACTTGACATTGCAGCAATACCAGATTGATTGAGAATAGAATAATCCTTCTAGTTATTCAAAATGCATCCTTCTTCAAACTTACTGCACTCCTTCATTCCCCCCCAAACATAGTGAAAGCAAGTATGAATAATGGGGCATTCATCTTTAAAAAGTGCAGCATTTCTGATGTGCCACAAACCCCAAACAGAAGTCACAATCGCTTTATGCCACAAGGCTGAAATTTGCGAGTTAAACTTAATTGCGTAAGCTGCTCGAAATAGATCCTCCAAATTTGAAAACTTGGACAGGCTTGAAATAGATCCTCCAAATTTGAAAAGTTGGACAGGTCTACCCCAAAGAACTCTCCCACTCCATGCCAAATAACTACTACAAACAGACATGTAATAAACAAATAAGACCAATTCTCTTCCGATGCAACACACAACCTGCACAAAGAAGCTAAGCAAATGCCTCTATTTCTCAACTTTTCCTCCGTCGCTAGCCTATTATTCAACGCTTTCCAGTAAATTAATGATTGTGATGGAGGAATAAACTTTGCCCAAATACATCTAATGAAAAGTTCAGCAGTGCTTTTGTGTCTGATACGATCATAAACTCGCTTTGTAGTGAGGATACCATCATCCACCTCAGTCCACACACATAAACCAACTTCATTGCACAAAATAGGAACATGCAAAATCTCATTAGCAATAGTTGGGTAAGTAAACGAAAAAAACCATAGGATCCTCCACCCATTAGCCGCTATGAAATCACTAACAATAGCTCATAAATTCACAGCTGAAACACGAAGACGATTAGCAAGACATGGGGAGATCCACTTATCATACTAAAAATCTAAAGAACTATGAACACCAATCAACCATAAAAAAAAAAAAAACTCTTTTTGCAAAGCATTAAATCTCCCCTTAATAGAAGTCCAAACCGTGGAACAAAAATAATTGTTCTTAGGCTTGCCATTAGCAGCTAAGAATTGGAATCTAAAGAAATCAGTTCTTGGAGATGATTTTCCAAGCGAGCTTCAACAACATATCATCATTCAAAATACTAAGATTTTTTAGACTAAGACCTCCCTCTTTAATCGGCAAACAACAAATTTTCCATGATGTAGTAACAAGTTTCCTTGTAATAGTCGAACTTGTCCATATGAAATTCTTAATACATGTCTGCAATAATTTCAATAAATATCTAGGCCAACGATATACTCCAAAAGAATGAAGTAAGAAACTAGTATTAAGCGGCCAGCTTGCGACAACAAGTTTCCTTTCCACTTTGCAAATTTTGCAATGATATGGTCTGCCACTGGATGAATGACTCGTTTCCTAGGAGCTCCCACAAATAGTGGCACCCCAAGATAGATAAACGGCAAGAAACCTCATTTCTATAAATAAAAATTATAGATTTTTTATTTAAATATTATTATTTATATAATTATTAAGACATTAAATAGACATGTAATCCAAACATTAGTAATTTATCCTAATAAGTTTTTAAAATTATAAATAATATTAATTTTATTATATAGTAATAAAATTTTAGATCAATTCGATTTGAAGCCAAAATTTTTTTTCAAACCGAAGCGAACCGAATTGATATTTTTGGTTTGGTTTTTCAGTTTCGGTTTTGCTCACCCCTAATGCCTTCCACAGTTGTAGCCCACTCAAAACATCTGGTCGAAAAAAAAAAACTAAAAATTTACTTTATTTATTCTTTAATTCTCAAAATTTTCTTTATTGTCGTCGTCTTCTTCTTAATTTTGTAAAAAAATAAATAAATAAAATATATTAATTTAAATTTAAAGATTTATTTTTTCTTTCTTGAAAAAAACTAAATATTTACTTTATTTATTCTTTGATTCTCAAAATTTTTCTTTGTCGCTGTCTTCTTCTTCTTAATTTTGTAAAAAATAAATAAATAAAATATATTAATTTAAATTTAAAGATATATTTTTTCTTTCTTGAAAAAACTAAATATTTACTTTATGTATTCTTTAATTCTCTAAATTTTCTCTTTCTATTCAATTATATTAAAAAATTTAACACTCAACTATTCAATTTTTACCTTTATACATTCAATGTATTGTGGTTGTTGAAGTTACGGTCTTTAAACTTCAAAATAGTTTTTCATCTTTGAACAAATTTTTCAATGAAATCGACTAAAAAAGCAAAATATTTCATTAATAAAATATGAAAAAAATAACTATATCTATCTGTTGATTGGAGCAACTAACAAAAAATTAAAAAAGGAAAATATTTCTTAAGATTTTGAACTGAAAACAGTATTAATATCTCTGTAAGAAAAAACAACAATACTTAAATACATTGGTATTATAAATCTCATACGACATATGTCTGAAGAAAAAAAATTAAATTTAGAGTGCATTAGATGGCATCATAGTCACTTGATTTTATGTGCTAACTCGAAATAATTGCGATGCAATGTTGGATCTTTATTCACAGTCCTTATAATTGCTCTAATACCAATGTTGAAAACACATAGTTTGTATTTTTAACACTCTCCTACAGTGGATCCCAATTCAAAAAATTAGAGTTAGAAAAAAATATTGAAGAAGGAAGAAGACAATTACAATTAGAAACAATGCATAAAGAGAAAAAAAAATTAGAGTTAAAGTAAAGATAAAGAAAATTAAATCTTTAGATTTAAACAAATACATTTTTTATTTTTTTTACAAAATGATAACACTTGTCAATTTTTAATTGGTTTGTCATTCGAACTAGACATTCTAGCTGAAGTCACGGTTGTACAGTATTTGGAGGAAAATGATTTTTTTTTAAATAGATTCTATCACCTAAAATAGAATGAAAAGATGATCAAGGAAAATGAATAAATTTTTTTTCTTTAGAATTAAAGGATTTCATTAAAACATATGTGGGACTAAGCATAATTTATTTTGTACAACTAAAGTAAGAAAATGACTGAATAAAGTCTAGAAAATTACATTGGGCCTTAAGCTCTTTAACTCGGTTCACTAATTTAATGAAAAAGTTCATCCTTGTATCTTCCTTCACTAATGTGGCAGGAGTCAGCAACCTAGAAGATGATAAGACAAAGTAAATGAACTCCAGAATCGATTTGCACAAATAGCTCGTGCAAACCAGATCCCACACCCGTAAAAATGAAAGAAAATAGCTAAAGACTACAACTTGGCAAGAACTTCTCACTGACGGCTTGATTTCAAGTCTCCTCCTCAAGGCTCTATAACTCCTCCATGAAAACTACTATGTCCAGCTCCCATAATCAACTATAACTCCGCCATGACCCCTACTGTATTTTTTTTTAAAATTACTATATATATGTAGAGCTTCTTTTCTAAATTGTCTTGGATTAATATATAAGTTTCAATGCTTGGCTCTTCTTCTTTGGCAAAAAGGAAAATGCTTGGTTCTTCTTTACTTTATTGGACGAATCAGTTTTGCTTGTTGGTTTGTTGAGGCTTTTTTTTTTTTTTGCCAAATAGGCCTTGATTCAATAGGAAGGCATTCATATTTCTTTCAATAATTTTTCAGTTTAAGCTTAACAGTAATAGCAAGAGTTAATAAATAGTAGCTTTATTTTTTTTAATAGCTTTAATTTACTTAGAAGTTTGATGTAAAATTTTAAAAAAAATGATTCTCACAACATTAAAAATTATATTTAATTATGTCCACTAATTAAGATAATGTTGTTTTTTTTTTATTTTTCACATAAAATTTTACAATTAAATTAGAAATTTTGTAAGATTAAATCAATTGATCATAGTCAAATAGAATTTATTAAAACTTAAAATTAACAATTAAAACTATTGATCATTAACCATCTTGATTGATTCTTATCAATTGTATTTTTTTTTAGTTATTTAAGCTATTATAAAATGTTGGCCCCCACTAAATCAAAACTCTGGCTCTGCCCCTGCTAATAAGAGCTATCAATGGCCTCACTTCATTGGGCTTATTTATCAAAGAAGAATTGAAATAACAAGAAAAAAAATACATAAACCGGTAAAAAATCAAAGAAAAATGAGAAGGAACGGGGATACTCCCACCGGCGATTACCTCAATCTGTAACCCAAGTTTCAAATGCAGAGAGAGAGAGAGAGAGAGAGAGATTTTACATTACCTTATTTAGTTTATGGGGAAACTACCAAAATATGTTGATTTTTAAACAAATTTACACACATATGTTAAGAAAAAAAAATATTTACTCAAATGAGTCATTTTCAGTATTTTGACTTTCTATTTGTATATTAACATACAGTTTTTAAGAAAATTAACCGCCTACATATGCTTCTTTAACCGAAAAAATTCAAAGTGAGAATGTGAAAAAATAACACAACATTGTATGTATAACAAAGTGTATCTTATATTATACATAGGGTACCTTATGTTATATATAAAATTTTGTTATAAAATGGATAAATGAAAAGTGTGCAATGGAATTGAATCTCTGCCAACCTCTTATGTTTTTTTGTCAAAGAATATTACCTTTCTCTTTTTCTTTGTCAAAGAATCTCTTCCCTCTTACATCCAAGCAGGATGAATCAAAGTAAATTTAAGTGGCCATTTGATAAGAGGGAATTCAATGGTAGATTTTGTAAAATCCATGAATTTTAACTTTTGTTGTTGTTTGGTTTGAAAAAATGAAGTAACAATTTATGGATTTATAAGAATTCATCATGATTTAAAGCTTAAAAAATGAAAGATTTGAAATTCCACATAATATGTGGGTTTTCAATTCCATGGATTTGCATATTTTAACAGAATTCATGGTGATTTTAAAAAGAAAGAGGAAAAAATATCAACTATTAGATCAAATTGAATCGACGATACAGATTAGTTTGAGTTTAATTTAAAAACCTCAAATACATTCCATTTTCCTCCAATCTCACTTCTCCTTCTGTAAAAAAATAAATATTCACTTACCTTCTTAAATTTAAAAACTTCAACCCTCCAAACTATATAATTTTTTCTCCCTTATTTTTTTAAAAGACTTAAATTAGTATCTTATCCCATATTTCACATTAAAAAACATACCCACTTCATATTTCAACCAAAAAAAAAATCTTACCCTTCTTCTAATTATTTTCCATTTAAAAAAAAGTTGTAGACAAAAAAAAATTATTGTAGTCCATAAAAAGAAGAAGAAAGAAGAAAAAAATTAAAGTAAAAAATAAAATTTACTTTTTTAAAATATAAATAATTAGTATAAAGTTTCATATATTTTATTTATCTTAAATTTTTATTAGTATTTTTTTGCAGATTTGTAGAAAAAATTATTACGAATATTTGTGGAGAAATTCTACTTGAAAGATATGTATAAATTTATTTTTAGTTAAATGTGAGATAATTTTTATACTAATTTTTTACATGTAGAGTAGTACTATGTTTAGTGTTTCATTATTTTTGTTGTAATTTTTATGTTTGATATTTTTAAAGATTAATTTTTTGAATATTATTTACTAGGTAATTAAGAAAAAATTAAATAATTTGGAGATATTTAGCGAATTTAAGAATTAGGAAAAAAAAAGATAGATATTTTTATTTTTGAAATAAATAATTTTTATGTTGATAATATATGAGTAAATAATAATATAGTAAAGAATAAATTTGGTAAAAAAAATATTAATTATTAAATTTTAAAGATAATAAATTTTTTTACATTTTTAATACCTAGTATTTTGAAGATAATTGATAAAATATTTGGAAGATATTTGTTTAAAAAAATTAGTTTGAATGTGTAAATTTATTTTTATTTTAAATAATAATTTGTATGTTAGTAATATGGTGGTAAAATGATATTCTAAAATTTGATTTTAAAACAAAAATAATTGACATAAGATTTGAAATATATTTGTGACAAAAATTAAAGTAGGTAATAATATGTTAAATGTTAAACATATTCTTACAATTTTTTATTTAATATTTTGTTAAATTTATATTTATTTTTTTATTTGTGGTCAAATATAAATTATTAACTAATAGAAAACTACGTGAAAAAAATTTAAAAATTTTTTAGATCATTTGCGATAAAAATCCGATTATTTTTTGAATTCTAACTTTTGTGTGTTCTGATTTTCTACACAGTTTGAAATTGTTTTTAATAATTTTATTATGCATATTAGGTATTTTTTCAAAATATATAATGACATCTATTTTTCAGATCCCAATAATCATTAGAACAAAAGTACAAAAACAAAAAGTAAATAATATGATTAAACAAATGGATGGTAGCATGAAAGTACTCAACATGGTCAAAAAGTGATTGATATGGTAATTATTAATAATAAAAACTAAAAAATAATGTAGAAAGGTGGATTGCGATTAGATGAAGAGAGACACACAGCTCTTCAATCTGTATTGTCTCATACTCCAAATCTCTTTTCTATGGTAGACTATTTATGGCCTACCCTACAAAGAAAGTTATATTCAACCCTTGTTAAAAAAATTGTGGTTGAATATATTAAAAAAATCCAAGTTGAAAAACAATAATGATATATTTGTCAACACGTTTGTACTTGGTTTACCGAATGTAGAGTTATATACGCAATTTATAGAGTCGATTCCATTAAGGCAGAAATTTATCAATTAGAACTATATGTATTTTGTATTTATAATGGAATATCAATAATGTTGTGTTATAAAACTTTATATTCGAATATTAATATTTATTTTCTATATTATTAAACAAGAATTTAACATTCGATTTTATTGGAATGGTCAAATGAATTTAGATAATGAAATCGGGGATTAAGACAGTCAATATAATACGATTACTGCTTCATGCTTTTTTACAATTATTGAGTTTCTGAATCTAATTCAAATGGCAACACAATGCAACTCTGAGAGTTATATGGTTATAGATATACAATTCAAATTTTCATTTTTGGGATTGAGAGGTTTCATGTTTAAAGCGATGCCCATATTCACAAATGAGGATGTGAATACAATGTTCAAACATATTGCATGTTGGAAAGATTATTTCAACTTTTTTGAAGTTTGTATCGGATTTATGGAGAAGCCTTCGACTGATGAGGATTATATAGACGAAGAAGATGATGATGATCATCATCATCATCATAGTGAAGGTATTGATGATGATGGAAATGATGTGGTGATGATGATGAATGAGGTTACAAGAACGACAATGATGATGAATGTATTGGTGATGACAATGTTGAAGGAGATGACTATATAGATGATGCTGATCAAGAAGATTGTGAGAATGCACTGTCACAGTCAGAAGAAAGTGATAAGAATATGTTTACAGATTCTGATGGCGATGAAGCGATTGTTGTTGGAAATCCAGTTGGTACCTCCTGTGGTTCTGATATGGCATTAATGAATTTACCATCTCAATGTTGGCAATTTAATGATAATGAATTTGTTGATTTTGAGTCAACGCGAAAGGTTGAAGATCCTCTTCGAATAGATTCAAGTTATAGCCTATACATCGAAAGGTTATTTTGTAATAGAGATGACTGCAAGTAAACAATTAAGCAATATGCAATCATGAACCATTACGAGTTCATTGTAAAAGAGTCAAGGTCGGCAACATTTTCTTGGGTTTGTAAAATGAATATGGAGGGATGTAATTGGCAAGTGCGTGCAAGGAAATTGCATGATTCTGAATATTGGAAGATCACGCAGTATGATGGAGAACATACATGTTTGAACTCTGGCCAAACCCAAGACCATAAACATTTGTATGCTGATGTAATCACTTGCAAAGTAGAGACACAAGTTAAAGAACAACCCTCAATCAAGATTTAGGCTTTGCAAGTTCGAATAAAAGAAGAATTGGGTCATGAACCAAGTTACAGAAAGACTTAGTTAGCCAAACAGATAGTAATTGAAAATTTATTTGGCAGTTGGGATGATTCTTTTAACACGCATCCCTACTGGATGATAACAGCGAAACATGCCAATCCCAGTATAAAAATATGTTCTTGATGTACATGACTATGTTGAGGGAAATCAAATTGTTCCTTATACAACTGTTTTCAAACTTATATTTTGGTACTTCAAGCCATGTATAGATGGTATGAAGAATTGCAGACCCATTCTTATTATTGACGGCACATTTTTATACTGGAAGTACAAAGTTGTGCTCCTATGTGCATCTATGCTTGATGGTAACGATCACATCCTTCCTGTCGCATTCGTTGTTGTTGAAAAAGAGAATTGGGATAATTAGAGATGG
>CAOJBK015029754.1:0-10768 GCA_948294925.1 Codiaeum variegatum
TAAACACTTATCCCAACTTACCACTGATTATGGCCACCACATGCCATATACTAATACGTGACTAGCATTGGTATGTAAGCAGTAACAAACCCTAGCCACCAATATGTCAAATAACATGTCACCTCAAGTCTAAGGATTATATGTACAATCATAATCTAGATGATGCGATATTGACAAGTAGGTAATGAACCATGTATCCATCATTTAACATCACTGTTCAGCTTACTCATCTCATGAGTTCTCACATTTTGTCATGACATCACATGTCTGTAGCATGACATTCACTACCTCCATACCAATAAGTATCTCATACTTATCATGGATGACAACAAAGGTGATGGTCTTTCGAATTAACGGCATCCCTACCAATAATCCTATGACCTTGAAAAACCTTTAAAACATCTGTTAAAAGGGCAATCTGTCACTCATATTCTCAAATTCTTTGAGAATAGATTCCCTACAGAATACTTAAGGGACATATATACGTTCGATACTAGGAATGTATCCATTTAAAGAACATATTTACTAAAGCCAAATAGGTTTTTGTTTACATTCACATGCTGAGTGTAAGCTCTAGGGCATACACTACTAATAGGAATAGCTCTAATAAAGTACAAAGAGAAGTAGCTGAAGAAAGCCGAACTCTTGAAAGCAAATAAGAATAAAAAGGAACAAAAATCGAAAGAGCAAATTTGAAGAAGATATACATGTATATAAGTCAATCTTAATTACAAAAAGGCTAATCAAGAAGATATAAATAAAAACAAATATTTACAAAGAAAGACATATAGTTATTAAAAAAAGAAAAGGAAATTTTAATGCTTGGGAGGCCTCTCTAAACCTGCTTCTCAATCTTGGCCATGGAGAAGAGTACTGATGGAAAGGTTATCTTCTAAGTCTGAATCAGGAGCAGGCCTCGAACTCTCAGAAGCTGGACCTATAGGCTTATCATAAATGATGAATATCTGATCTAGGAAGGAAATGTCGAGAGGGCCCATGTTGTCGAGATATTCAAACAGCCAAATATTGGGCATGATTTCAAAAGGTAGCAGGGCAAAATGGTCCTTAGCCTCGGAAAACTTGGCAAATACAGCATCCAAAGCCCGATTATACCATTTGATGCCACTCTAGGTAACTTCAAAATTGTGCCAGCCTTGGAAGAAGCGAGACTCAATAAAATTCTAAACCTCATCCTTAAGAATTTGAGGTAGATTTTCGATCAGAACCTCCAATTTCCTCGTGACAATGTCTGCCACCTCACTGGCATTTTTAGCATCATGAGATATCTTTGAAACCTTTCCTCAAACCCTGAATTTTCAATTTCCAAGCCCTCCACCTTCTATCTCAAATATCCAGTGTCAGACTCTAACTCTCTATATTTCTTCTGAAGAGATTCTAACTCGGCTAGTCAATCCTTCAAAAATTGCTCCTTCTCCGCCAGAGCTCTCTCTTTCTCCTTCAACCCTTCTTTAAGAATAGCTACCACCTTATCCAATAGTGAAGTCAAGGTTTTCCCATCATGAAGGTTAGTAAGCAGCCCCTCAATACGAGTGGCAAGCTCCTACGGCACAAAATAAAAGCGTAAGAGAAATAAGTGAGAAGAGAAATGAAAGGAAAAAAGGGAAATATAAGTACCTTCATCTCATGGTGTATCTAATCAATAGGAATGTCGAGACCTCAAAGACCCGAAAATCCATACTCAGCTGAATGCATAGGAATGTCCATCAACATCTATGTAGAGACCGCTCCCCCATAAGCAGATGGTACAGAGACATTTTTGCCACAGATGTCAATATGGACCCTCCCATCCATATTGGGAACCTTAGCAGCTCCCTGATAATCATTACCAACTTTTACAATAGGCAAAGGGCCAACTTCACCCTTAGGGATAGCAACTCCAGTAGTAGGGGATATAACCCTAGAGATATCCTTCAGCAAAACAAAGGTAGAGGAGGGGTCAACCTCAAGAACCTCTAGATTTGGTCAAAAGCTGGGTAAGCCTCACCAAGGAATCTATGGTTACTTGAGCTTTTTAGGTCTCCATCAGTTCCCTCATGCTCGATGGCTTGAGCACCACAGAGGTTGAATGAGGACTAGTCTCATCTCCTTCAGCAACATGTTCAGGTCCAGCCTTGGATGCTTCACCCTCTGAAAACAAAGCTACATAAATTTAAAAAAAACATCATTATAAAATAATAAGAAGAAGAAATGAAGAATAAGACCTTAACACTACCTAGAGACTTTCCTTCTAAAAAGGACAAATGAGGCATATACCTCTTGGCAAGGTGCTTCGTGCAAACATCCCTCCTCTTCTTAGGTGATTCGGGATATATAGTTTGGAGAGGAGGGACAGTGAAGGTAGGCCTCCTCCTGTGCCACTCCTTAGCCAGCCTCCAAATCACCTCGTGCAAGGGAGAGGAGAAAGTAGAGGGGGAAGGAGAAGACTCTACAGAGGAAGAAGATGAAGAGAAAGCAAAAGTTTCTAAATGCAAAACTCTAAAAAATTGGTCCCAAACTGATTTAGGACCTTCAATCTCAGAAACCTGAGGGGCAAAGGGTCCCTTGCGAGATGCTAGGAGCATTGGACCCCTCTTTAAAGTAGCAACTAGTTCCTTGGCAACCTGAATGGCTCTGGAAACATATGTGGAAGACAAAGAACTCCACTGAGTCAGCCTGTCAAAAGCATCGGTACGTGAAAATTTGTGGAAGCTCTTATATTGGTCGGCCAATAGGTCCCCGTCACGAATTGTGTGAACTTGTTAGTAAAACTAGGCCACTAGCTTATTAAAGGAGCCTTGAGAAATAGCTAGCAACTCTAGAAAATTCAGCACCTGGTCATGCACTCTAGCAAATCCAAAGTGACTCTGCACTAGCCTATTGACCACATCACTTAAACCTCCTCGTCATAATGCCTTTGTCTTCCCAACTAGACCACCTACACCCCCCCCCCCTCCACACCTATAAAATGGGACCTCTTAGCTTCGAGAACTTCCTCAACCTCAATTTCAGGAATCTCCTCGACCCTAGCTTCTACAAACCTTGCCCCCATAAGACCCCTCCTTGGCCTTTTAGACCCCCTTATTTTGGCAAACTGGGAAGGAATGTCGAATTTGTGCTTCAGCCTACCAGCCCCTCGAAGTCCGGAACTATAGTACCCATGAGCTAGGACACTTCACCAGCAGTAGTGGAACCCCCCTTCAAACCAAGGGTACTTTCTCAAGTTCTTCTTCTTCACCCCCCTCAACTATCCCCTGTATGGGGATATCCTCAGCATCCCCACCTTTACCACCCACTTCTTGGGTCACTTCCCCTCCACCCTGACCAGCAATAGTCTCAAGGTCTACCTTAGAAGATGAGTCGAGACCTTCCATCCCATCCTTAAAATTTTTCAAGTATCAATCACCAACCTCAACATTCCAATTATAGGAATTAACAGTAGCACGATATTCCTCCGATGTTCGCATCCTTAGTAACCCAGTTTGGAAGCAATGAATGAGTAGAAAAGTATTATTGTCGATGCTTGGAAGAGGCAGGTTGGTGGGAGCATATAATTCATTCATTTGGAACACTAAATCCTTCAAGGCATCCTTAGCCTTCCTCTTAGGCAGTGGTACTATAAATCACATTGAATCAGTACAAACTCTGAAAAGAATAAGGGAGAGAGAGAGAGAGGGAAAGAAACATAATAAAGATTACATGAGCAGCGATGAATGTTCCGAGGTCAAGTGTTAGATCCATCTAGCTTCAGCAGAAAAGAACAATCCAATATGGTCCCCCTGTCAAAATCGTGACCACAGGAAGCCAAAATTCGAATACCATTAGCATCGGCAACAAATATGACCTTCTCGAACTTCTCCACCCTACTCTTCCCCCTATAAGTAACAGGGAAACTGAACCCCACCTCCCCTTTTTTTAAAGGCCTTAATGACTTCCATAGAGAAAAACTTATTTTTCAGTCATTGATTTTATTTTCTTTACTGCCAAACAAGGAACGGTGAGGCTTCTTTTGGAAACAATACAAATAAAAGTTGGTGGAGGTGCAGATGTTGAAGAAAGCATGAAACATCTTAGTAGAAGGATTATTAATCCCTAGTGTAACAAACCACTTCAAAATAGTGGATATCAGCTACACAGTTAGGGGTGATCATCATAGGGTTTATCCCAAAATAATTGAAAACCTTATAAAAAAAAGGGGAAAGAGGAAACTATAACCCTCTAATCATATGGTCCAAATACCAAACATAGTCCTTGGGCCCTTTGGTCACCTCTACCTGGCTATTAGTGGAAAAATTTTTATCATCAACAGAGGGAGTGGTGGCTTTGATATGTTGTGCCATGACATTGATATTTCTCTAAAAAGCTCCAAACCCAAACTTCAGGCGTACTATCTTCCCCATATATGGTCATACCACCTCATTGAGATAAGTGGGGGTGTCATCAGCATTAGTCTGTTTCCTGGCCCTCCCTGCTCAGTAGCAGTCTTGTTCCCTTTGAAGGCAACTACTTTTAAGCTTAAAGTAAGAAAAAGGGAGAGAACACAAGAAAAATTGAAAAGAGCAAGACGGCAAACGGAGTACAAGAAATAGAGTACTGGAGAATTTGAACAAAAGAAAGCAATAGAAACAAAAAGAGGATAATGAAGAAGATGATGGGCTTTTATAGACCTCAAATAGGTGAATTAACTCTAGGAGTGTTACAACATTTGGAAGCTCATAATTGCCTAACCATTCATTAGAAATCATAAAGACCCTGATTGTTCCGACACGTTGTGTGAAGAGGTTGGTGGTATTAAAGGTGTCGTACCTAGAAATACGCAGCAATACAATCTGGGGTAGTTAAAGCGACGTATCCATGAATGGAGAAGCCATGCCTAGACAGTTTAGAAATGATGCGACCTTTAGGCATTCCTCCATTTGAATTTTGAAATTCAAAATGCCCACTCAGGCAAAAGTGTCCTTCGCTAGCTTTGGAAAATTCTTCTCGACACACTCTTTAAGCCTCATGGCCTCTGAGTACTAATGCTTCAGGGGAACTATTGATATGGACTCGTGTAAGCATGGTTTAGAACTAAAAAGAACCTAATCAATGCTAGTTACCCACTTAAACCCCCAAACCCTTAGGGGCCTCGCCTATTGACCCTCAGGGCTCGGAAGCCTGACAGAGACAGTTGTCTACATCACTCACCAACCCTCCGATCATGTCACGGTCCCATCAAAGGTACTTTGTAACCTACCCAACATGGATGTGTTCCCTCACTACAGGGACCCAATCCTATAAATACCTCTTAAAGTACCTTACACAAGGTAAGAACACACAATCCATTTCGGACATCTGTCTGGCTTTCCCTAATGTTTCCTTTGTGCAGGTTAGGTAATCCAACTAGGGGACTCCATTCAAACCCTGTAGGAATCAACATCACATCAAACATCTTAGTTGGTTCCATATGGCAAATCAATTATGACCATGTACTTCTTCACACTCGTTTTAACATCTAAATCCCATGAGAGGGATCTCCCCAAAAGAACATCATAGGTCAAAGGTATCTTCACTAACACAAATAGAGCCATAATTGTCACACACCTTGGGGCTTTTCTCATGGTAAATAGCAATTTAATATACCTTATTCTGGTACTTATGTCTTATCTAGGGTCTTGATTGGGTCCATCAACACTTTCAACTTAAATTCTCTCAAACTCGTCTTGTAAAGGCTTCATAAGACAAAATGTTTCCAAAATTTCCATTATCTACCAATATCCTTGACGTTTTTAGACCGCAACATCCACAAGTGCACAAGATTGTACCAAGTAATATAATTAGTGATTCCTAGTATCGTTCTCCCAAAGGATTATGGGGATACAAATGTTCAAGCACATGCTCAATCACCTAGACTATTGTCTAGCTCATAATTAATTGTTTTGATAAATGACTAAGACTAAATTAAACTTAAAAATTAAATTGACTAATTTGACAATTTAACAAAAAGTTAACACAAGAATAAGATTCAAGAGGAGAAATGTCTATCTGGACTTTGACTTGTATTTGACTAAATTACATGGATAATTAACATCTCAATGAAATATGAGCTAAACAACAAGTGGGTTTTCATAAACAAAGAGGTTTGAATCTTTCTCAAGCAAGCAAACCCCTAATTCCTAAATAAAGGTTAGGAATCACTTCTCATAGCCAATCAATTAAGAAAAGCATTAAGAACATGTGAAATAAACATAAACCCTATGCATCTATATTTCTATCTCTAGCAAGCATGACAAACCCAATTGATTTTCAATGTTCAACACCTAAACTTTCTATCACTAGCAAAGGTTAGGCAACCATAATCATCAACAAGCAAGCAATTGAAGATGAAAAGTGCAGAAGGTATAAATCAAAATCAATACTTGAAGAAAACTTCAAACATTCACTGAGTGTGAAAGTTAATTAATCCAAATTCTCATCTAATCTAGGTAGACTAAAAGTATTTAGCTCATAACATCAAGATTACAACACAAAATAAAAGAGGAAGAGAAAAGAGTTAAGAAATCCATATGGATTCTTAACATCTATACCCAAATTCTAAAAACCCTCATTGAATCTTGAGTTGGATCTTGATCTCGAAGTGTAAATCTTCCTGGAATCATGCTCCTTAATGAGTTTTTCTTAGCAAATTAGCTCTCCTAAGGTTTCAAACTAAGAAACTTTAAAACTATCAAAAAGTCCCTTTTGTTTTTCTATTGCCTACTATTTATACTTTTGGGTTCTGTATGGTCACGGTCATGACCCAGGCCGTGACAAAGCTCCCGTTGTCTTTTTTTTTTCAATACAGTAGCCTCATGGGAAATCATGGCCTTTAGTCATGGTCGTGACCAGAAAAATGACTACTATACTCAAATTTTGCCTTTTCCTTCTTAGTACAGCAAGCCTCCTGGCAATCACAGGCTCTAATCACGGTCTTGAATCAGGTCGTGACTGCCCTTAATGCCTTGTTCTAGCTTCTTTTTACTCCATTCGCATGCCAAATTCAATGTTTTCACTTCACTTTGCTCTAGACTAATGTTTGGACCTAGAAAAGCTTAAAAAAAACACTAAAACAAACACATCAAATGCAATTTGAATAATATAATGGCCAAGAAATGAAGAGAAATTTAGTTATATTTGGCCATTATGAAACTCCCCCACATTAAACCTTTGCTTGTCCTCAACCAAACTTAAACATAATCCAAACACAACTTCTACCTGCAAAAATCAATGACCCACAAATTGAACAAATAAAAAGGGTAGAAATCACCAACATTGGCATCTAGGTTTCACAATGCTTCGATTTCCTGACTAAACTAAGGACACGGTAATCAAATTTGGAATCCATGAAGGTATCGTTCTCATAACCTAGCTCTAAGGCAATTTAATAATAAAATCTAGCATCTAATCCCAAAAACATGGCTCCATTAAGTTATTCAACCTAAGCATTCCTCAAATTACTTGATCTATCTTTCTTGAGAACTAGAAATTTTCTTTGTTTGTTTAATGCAACACATCATGAAATTTTTTAATTTTTTCCAAGGACCTAACTTAGCTAAACCTGTCACTAGTCTTTTGACACCAAGGTAAAAGCTTTGTGGCACCAACCCCCGATTACTCAACTAGTAACGAAACTGTTTAGTCGGCTACTAGCACTATTCATGATTTTTTCTTTTAGATATCACTTTGCGCAATACGAAACCAACGGAATATGTAACAATTTTGAAAGTCCCTTATTTTTTTCTTTTCACATACTTTTTCATGGTTGCACAATATTTTCATATGTGTTCCATTTCCCAAGAAAACCAATCAAAAAATTCAAGTACTAGTTTTAGTTTCCTAACCTAATTCATGCACAGAAAATGACTAGACACTCAATCAGTGACTAAACACCCTAAAACCTAGTCATAGAAACTATGCCAAGTGAACTCCTACTATCAGTCACTATGTTCAAAGTTTAATAAAAAAAACCAAAGTCATATGTGAAAACCAGATCTATGTGAGTGATTTTAAATTTTTAAAAAAAAATTGTCCAAATTTTAAAGTCCTATCAAAATGCAAGTGGAAACTGTAATGAAATAGAGTTAAAATATCCAAATAAATAAAGTTAAAATATCCAAATAAATTAGTATCAAATAAAAAAAACATAAACGAAAATAAATAGCCAAATGAAATAGAGTTAAAATATCCAAATAAATAAAGCAAGAAAAGGAAATCATGAGTAAAGTGATGAGAAATCAACCCCAAGGCTAGAACGACGGGCTCCAAGAACCTTCATCATCATCATATCCATTGAAGTCCCCATCGGAATCAGACTCTGTTGCTGGCTCGGGATTGGAATGGGATGCTGTGGTCGGTGGACTTCTAGAATAAGTCTCGGTCTCAGGCTCAGAAGTCTCTATGTCCATAATAGATGCTGCTAAAGATGAGGCTCCAGGATGATCTGGAGCTACTGGCATGGAAAAGGATGCACCCAGATCACCATGCATTGGGGGTATAGGCAGAGTTAGAAGGTCCGATAGTGAATTCCTCAAAAACTAAGAATGGTTAAAATGTTTCTTCTGCTAGCAAAGGGTGCAGAGAAACTCTAGTGTGAGTGGTAAGAGATCTCATGGATGTCATAAAGGTTATTCCATCCCGGCTAACTTAGCAAAGACCACATCCATTCACACTCGGGTAGGCTAGCTAAAGAACAACCCCAATCCAGTACATTCTTTTCATAGAAAGGTTTGTTGCCCAAGAGCTTCAATCTATCCTTCTCCCATTGTTCCCAGAATTGGACACATGGGTTGTTGGGGTTGAAAGCTAGCCCACCCCCACGTCTCGATGGTGATGGTAGGGATGATGGAGAAGGTAGTTGTGGCGGTCTCCTTGAGAGTGTTGTCTTTTTTTTTTACTATTTCTTAATAATGGAGGAATACATCAGGCGATTGCCCACGGCCTTTGAGGATGTGGATGTAGCAGCGCCTTTCTTCAAAGCCATTATTTGCAAAATAACACAAAAAAATGGCCAATGAAAGGTTACCATAACAGGCTAGTAGTGGTTAGTTTGCAAAAAATGAAGATTAGGCATAATAATGGCTAAAAATAGACCATTACCAACCTATAAGAATAAGCAAATAACCAAATATAACCCAAGCACCCCACTCAAGTCTCAAAGTAACACAAGGAGTGTATGGTGTGTGTTTGTGCTAAATAAAAGTATTGAGTGAGAGGCATGTTTTGTTTCAAAGTAATGCAAGCATGAAACGCTTAGCCAATATCCCTAAAAATGATCCAACTCAATCAAACCAATGGACAAGAACATAGCCCATAAACACATTGGCTTAAGAGCACCCATAAGTAAGAATTAAGAACAAAGTGCTTGGTGTGTCGTGGATACTACCAAAGCTATCCAAAGTAAAATGGACATGTTTTAAAAGATAAAAAAAAAAACATAAAAAAAGTGTTGAATGTTAAGTGAAATCAAAAGCCCAATTCACTTTGGCATTTTATCGAGCACATGGCATGCACAATTTCAAGCCACTACAACCAACTAAAATAAACACTCAAATCACTCTTAAATTGTTAAACAAGGAGGATTCAAGGTTTGAATACAATTAAAATAACAATTTCTCAAGGATTATCAAGAAAATTCAAAATAAAACCCTAAACTATATGCATAAAGATAGCAAAAAATTGAAGACAACCCAATGCAATTAAATTGAAATTAAAGATGTAGGCATAACAATTAACACAAACAAAGAAACAAAAACACAAAATAAAAACCTGATATACAATTTCTAGCACAAAACCCTAAAACATAAACAATCAATAAAATTGCAAGAAAGTACAAAGAAAAAGAAGAAAACCTTGATGAACCTTGAGAGAAACAGAAGATTTGCTTGAATCCTTGATATTTTTAAGCAATGAGAAAATTTTTTAAGAGTGCTTGAGAGTTTGAGAGTGTTAGAAATCATGAAAATGAAGTTCTAGGGGTGAAAAGAGTTTAAAAAACTATAAATTTTAGTATGGGCCCCACTATTTTTGTGCAATTTTATCGAGGTCACGAGCTCAGTCACGACCGTGACACAGGCCGTGACTTTTTACCTATGACTAGATGCTGAGAAACAGTAGCAAGGGAGTGGATCACGCCCCCTAGTCATGGTCGTGACTCTTCTTTATCCTGCACAACCTCAATCTAGTAGCCTCCCTTGAAATCACAGTCTTTAGTCATGGTAGTGACCTCTTGGGAAGCTATTATACACAACAAATTTCAGCATGAAGAGAAATAGTTTTTTCATGCATTTTTATCCCAACTTACCCCTTGGTTCGTACCACAGATTTTTGGCTCTTTCCATGGCTCGACTACTTACCATTCCACGTCGATTTAAGTGAAAAATTTCCTACAAAATCTCAATCAAGCACATTAGCTCTTTACTCATAAAAATAAAATTGTAACTAAAACTAATAAAAGCAAAGTAAAATTTTTTAGTTGGTGAGTTGCCTCCCACTAAGCGCTTCTTTAATGTCATCTTAGTTGGACATTAAGTGAGGTTTTCACCCCACCTTTTGTGACTCCTCAAAAACCCCATGGCAACCACATTTTTAAAAACATAAACATGCCATATTAAGTGTACCATGGAGTTTTGTATTCAGGTACTTTAAACATGACTTAAGAATAGCTTTGGGAAGCCATACCTTGTCTCCTTGCTTGAGCTTTACCTCTTGCTTCCTTTTTCTATTCTTAGTCACTTTCTTTTTAGCCCCAACCATG
>CAOJBK015031632.1:0-11094 GCA_948294925.1 Codiaeum variegatum
CCCCCCTTAGAGGGTCCTTTGCCAGTCATGCTAGGCTTCACCTCTTCTGGCTCCTAGGTTTACTTTAAACCTATGCCCCCCCTTGGAGGGTTTTTCGTCGGTCAAGCTGGGCTTCACGTTTATTTAAAACTAATTAAGTTAGTAGAAAACATGTGTATACTTATGAGCATGTATTTTTGTTTTTATTTATGAAAAAATATAGTTTCAAGTGTTATACATTCCAGGTGTGGGGCACTTCCCTACCTTCCATGGTTTGTAGCTTGTAGGCTGCTGGGCCAATAGCTTGTATTACTTAGAATGGGCCTTCCCAGTTGGGTACCAGCTTTTCCATGCCTTCGCGCCTGCCTGTGGCCTCAAGGCTTCGCATAGCCAGGTCTCCTTCTTTGAACATCCTGTTCTTGACCCTTCAGTTCAAATAATTGGCGACCCTATTCTTGTAAGCTGCTACCTTGATGCACACTCTTTCTCTGAGCCCGTCTAGCAAGTCTAGGTTGATTCTCCTCTATTCTTCATTGACTTCTTCACCACAAAAGAATACCCTGCCACTGGGCTTCCCTATGTCCACTGGAAGGACTGCTTCGATGCCAAATGTGAGGGTAAAGGGCGTCTCGCCTGTTGATTCCCTGGGGGTGGTTCTGTAAGCCCATAGAACATGGTATAGTTACTCTCCCCAGTTTCTTCCATAATGCTCCGATCTCTTTTTCATCCCTTGGACAATAGTTCGATTGGTCACCTTATTTTTCCCATTTTATTAGGGATGGGAGACTGAGGAGAAATGCCACTTTATGTTGAGGCCTGCACATAAGTTCCTCATCTTGGCATTGTTGAACTATTTCCCATTGTCACTAATTATCTGGTGTGGCACGCCGAACTTGCAAATGATTTTCTTCTACAAAAACTTCATCACATGCTCTGGTGTGATCATTGCAAGGGCTTTGGCCTCAACCCATTTGGTGAAGTATTCTACTGCTACTAGGAGAAATTTCTTTTGAACCGTTGTGGTGGGGATTGGTCCCACTATATCCATCCCCCAAGTGGCAAATGACCATGAGCTATATATGGGCACTTGTTCAACAGTTGAAATTTTGCACAAGTTGGTAAACTTTGGCACACTTGGCATCTTTTGACTAAGCTCATAGCATCTACCTTCATGGTGGGCTAGTAGTAGCCTTGTCTTATAGCTTTAGCTGCTAACATGTTCCCTCCTACGTGAATTCCACAGGCTCCTTCATACATCTCCCTGAGGACATTCTCAGCTTCGCTGGGAGTGAGGCACCTGAGCCAAGGTAGATAGAAGAATCGCTTGTAGAGGACTCCATCATGCAGTGAGAAATGCGAGCTTCTCCACTTGATCTTCTTTGCTATCTTCGGATTGGCTGGGAGTTCACCTTTCTCTAAATATGCTAGGATCGGATCCATCCAGCAAGGTTCAGGCTCAACACACATGATGGCCTCAAGAGTTTCTATAGAAGGACGAGCCAAGGCCCCTCAGAATACTCTGCTGGGGATGTCCATTGGATGAGCTGCAACTAGCTTGCTCAAACTATCTGTTTTGGTGTTTGCAGCTCTTGGGACTTTTTTGAACTCTATCTCTATCCCCTTTTCCTTCATCTTCCTCAACCGCGAATATGCCTGTTCTAGGTATTTGACTATATTTGGGTGGCGAGCTTTGTACAGCCCCTCAACATGGCCCGATACTAACTGTGAGTCGCAGCAGATGTGCAATGTTTCAACATGTAAGAGTTCAGCCACAAAAAAGCCTTAAAGGAGGGCTTCATACTCAGTAGTATTGTTGGTTGTTGGGAAGTCTAGCTTCAGGGTGAATTCAATTTCTTCGTTCTTTAGCACTACTCCTACTCCACTAGCTTCTTTGCCACTTGCCCCATCAATAAACAGCTCCCACTTAACCTTCAGGCTTGTGGATTTGGACTACTTTTTGGGCTCGCTACTTGGCAATTCCCCAGCTGGGAACGAACCCTCAGAAATGAAATCTGCTAGTGCTTATGCTTTGATGGCTTATTGAGGCCTATACTCCAGGCCATATCCTCCCAATTCTACAACCCAACATAATAGCCTTCCCGAAAGCTCCGGCTTGTGCAACATTTTTTGTAAGGGCTTGTCAGTGACTACAACCCCTTAGTGCTCTTCCAGGTAGAATTTGAATTTCTTGCAAGATAGGACTAGAGCATACACCATCTTCTCAAGGGGGCTGTAGTTTAATTCTGCTTCTTATAGCACTTTGCTGAAATCATACACTGGTTTTTGGACATTTCCTTCTTCCCTCACCAGTACTGAGCTAACTGCATGCTTTGAGGCTAGTAGATACACAAAAAGCTCTTCACCTTTTATGGGCCTACTCAGGACCTGTTCTGATGTAAGGAAGGCCTTTAGGTTGTCCATGGCCTGCTGGCAGTCTTGTGTCCATTCGAAGGTGGCACTCTTTATGAGCATTCTGAAAAATGGGAGGTATTTTTCCCCTGATTTGGACATGAACCGGTTCAGAGCCACTAGTCTTTCCGTTAGTTTTTGAACTTTTTTGACTGATCTGGGGGGATTCATCTCCAGGATGGCTTGGGCTTTATCGGGGTTCGGCTCGATTCCTTTTTCACCCACTTGGTACCATAGGAATTTACCTCTGTTGATGAAGAAGACACATTTCTCAGGGTTCAGCTTCATTTTGTAGGCATTCATCACCTCGAATACTTCTTTGAGGTCCTGCACATGCTGCTGGAAGCTCATGCTTTTCACCACCATGTCATCCACATAGGCTTCAAGATTCTTCCCAATCTATTCTTTCAATATATGGTTGATGAGCCTCTGATATGTGGCTTGAGCATTTTTGTGTCCAATAGGCATGGACGTATAGCAGTATGTTCCCTTCTCTGTGATAAATGAAGTGTTTTCCTCATTATCTTCATCCATTCTGATATGGTGGTAGCCTTGCTTAGAATCAAGAAAGAGAAGTAGTTGAAACTGGCTGTGGAATCCACCAGCTTGTCAATCATAGGCAACAAATAGGAATCCTTTCGGCATGCCTTGTTTAGATTGGTGAAATCCACACACATTCTATGGCCTCCACTTGCTTTCTTGACTATCACCATGTTGGTTAACCACTCTAGGAACTGTACTTCTCTGATGAAACCAGCTACAAGTAACTTCTCCACTTCTTCATCAATTATGGCTTGCCTCTCAAGCCTAACCATCTCTTCTTCTGTTTGACAGGCCTGTAGGCAAGGTCTACATGCAGCTTACGAGTGATGACCTCTGGGCTTATCCCTGGCATGTTAGTGGAAGTCTAGGCGAATGTTACCATATTGTTAGCTAGGAATACCTGTCCCCGCTCCTTCTCTTCTAAACTCGGTGCAGAGTTGATCTGGATGGTTCGGCCATCATCGTTGACTTGGCAGGGTTCGAGCTTCTGGGTATACTCACCCTTGGATTCATCTCGGGATTCGTAAGGAAATTTCTCCACCATATTCACCTCATTGATCCCCAGAGAGATGGCTTTCCTCTTTTTCTCCATTGTGAATGTCATCCTGGGGGCTACATCCCCGTAAATGTGTAGATCCGAGCCATCAGGGAGAGGAACTGTCATTCTACCTCTTCTGACATTGACCAAGGCATATAGGTCCCATAGTAAGGGCCTTCCTAATAATACATTGTATGGCATAGGCAGCTTCATCACCACAAAGATAGCCATCACAACTACTACCTTTGGGGCTCGGCCTACTGTTACGGGCAGTTCTATAGTGCCCACTAATGGGATGATAGCTTTATCAAGGGTTCGGATTGGTGCCTCCAGAGGCTGGATCATGGAGCTATCAATTCCCATTTGTGCAAATGCATCCCTGCAGGAGGTTCACCGAGTTTCCTGACCTTGAGTTGGAAACCACAGCAGAGATGACTATGGCTTTGGCTTTAGTAGTGGCTTGGCTGGCTGACCCCGAAGTGGGTTGCTTTGTGCCATTGAAAAATACGAACTCAGATGGTTCATGGGTTTGGTCCAGCTCCTTCTACTTCCTTCAGCTCAGAGGGACCTCTTCTAGGACCCTGTGAGGCATAAGATGTCACCAACCACTCCATCTTCTATTGGCACTGGCTCTATAGGGTTCGTCGGCCTTGCTTTATCATTCCTCTTTACATAGTTGCAGAGGTAGCCCTGTTTAATGAGCCTTTCAATCTCTTCTATGAGGGATCTCCAATTGTCAGTTGTGTGCCCATGAGTATTGTGGAATTTGCACCATAGAGATATGTCCCTCTTGGTTAGATCTTTTGTGATGGGCCTTGGTCTCTTCCAAATATATTTTTCTTGGAAGGCTGCAAAAATAACCTCAGGCTTGGCATTTAGTGGTGTAAGCTTGGAATGGTCAAACCTTTCCCTCCTTGGTGGTTCGGTATACCTCTGTTGTTGATTATGTCTATTGGGGGTTCCTCCACCCCTTGGAGGCAGCTCTTATTTCTTTGCTTTCTTCTGGGATAAGCCTCCCTCTTCTGGCTTTCTCCCCTTGTAAAACCTGCTCTCCCTGAAAGCATCGTCTTGCTTAATGTAATCCTTCGTAATATCCATTACTTCATTCAAGGTCCTTGGCGAACTGCAGACTAGAGCTTTAAAGTAGTCTTGGTGGCTAGTGCACTTCTGGAGGGCTTCGATTGGTCTGGGTTCTTCAATGTCATCACCTTCAGTGTTTCTCTGTTGAATCGAGCAATGAAGTCTCTTAGTAACTCATCTGAATTGTGCTCTATCTACTCCAAGGCTCGGGTCAGCGTTGGTATGGGAATGGAGGCTAAAAACTTTTTGACAAACAGATTCATCAGACTCCAAAATAAGTCTATGCTGCCCTCGGGCAAGCTATCATATCACTTTACTGTAGCCCCCCCGAGCGTGCCCCCGAAGGCTCGACAAAGTGCCTCTTCCTTGGTAGTTTGTAGCTTCACCAAATGTTTGTAGTCTAGGACGTGTGCCTTGGGATTTTGGCTGCCATCATACTTCTCAACTCTGGGCTGCTTGAATTTTTTAGGCATCTGAAATTCTTCTATGTGCCTGGCGAATGGAGATTTGAGATGTAGGGAGAAATCTCTCCTCCTGTCTAGCTTTGGGCCTGCCATTTCTTCAACATATCTCCGCACCTCCTCTCTTAGGGTCACACTAGACCCATGGTGACTCGAGGCCTCCTACTCATCTCTCCTAGGATTTACATGTTGGCTTATATGCTCCTATATGTGTTCTGAACCTCTGTGAGATCTATTATGGTGCTCCTCCTCTCTCCTATTGGTAGCAAATATGTCCCCTACTATCTCTTTGTCATCTACTTGCTGTCTTCCACCTCTGTAATCCCTCCTTAGCTCCCTTGAAGGTACTACTGGCGCAGATCTGTTCTGATTTCTCTCCTCCGTAGGCCTGACTGCTGATACATTAGCTTGGATGTTGGCATTCACGCCCTGATCTCCTGCTAGAGGATTATTGTCCATTTTGACTGGTGGGTCAGGCCTTTGTGCTTCTTGGTGAGGTGTGATTAAGAGAACAAGGTTGCTGATTAAGCCTTATAAGGCAGCTACTAAATTTGGAGTTGCTTGAGGAAAAATGGGTTGTGAAGCTGGTGTGGGAGGGCTTGGAGCTTGAGGTTGGTTTATGAAGCTTTGCAGAGAAGCAGCTATGTTAGCTAAAGTTGTAGTTGGGTTTTGAGGTGTTGGAGGTGTGTTTGCTATTGGGTTTGTGGTGGTAGGAGGAGGACTATCTTCTACCACGCAGGCTTCTTCGTGGGTGTGTTCCATTGTGAGAGTTTTTGATTTGTGATACAGGCTTTTGAGAATGTGTTTTGAAAGGAACTGCTAGTCGTTCCCACAGATGGCGCCAAATGATGCATGTGGTTCTTAGCCAACACTGGGTTTGTACTGCTCTGGTTGAGTTGGAACTAGCTTGTACAGAAAGACACTGGTCAGGGGCAGCCGGACGTTGTGTCCGGCGATAACCCTCCGACACTTAAGTCAGTGATGGGTTGGAATTCAAATGAAACAGTATGTAAATTGTGAGGATAAGTAGTCATTACCTTATTCAAGATGATGAGGTCTGTATTTATAAGGTGAAAACTCTGTTAAAGGGGACACGTGTCAGCTACGAGTACTTTGGCAGTGTACCTCTCCATGAGCCCTGTGACATCTGGCTGCTGTCACATCCCGAGCCCCGAAGTTCACCAGATGACAAAGCTTGTGGTGTGCTTCGGGTTTGGGTAGAACTGGATACTACAAGGTTCAGTCAGGATCCAGGCATATTGTTGGAACCGAACCAGGTCAAGATTGAGCAGTATGAATAGGGATGAGAATAATACTGCAAGACAAAAGACAAATGAAACTGCAAGTAAAACATATGATCAATGAATTGAAACTACCTTTCCTTTTCACTTTTGTCAATAATTATAAAATAATGCTATCTGTAGCATTATTCATAATTCTAATCACCAATTAAAATTTTTTGATTTAGTAAAGTATTTTGAAAAGAAAGGGATTTAGAATAAAATAACTAACAATAAAAAATTAGATTTTAATTTTACTAGTTTTAGGAGGTTTTAAAAGTTATAAATGTAATTTTGTCATTAAGGAAAAAATTAAAGAAAAAAATATATTTTAACCCAGATTCAAGGAAAAAATCATTTTTTTTTTCAGTATTAATTTAGAAACTTAAGGTTATTTTAGTACAAATTGTTTTAACATTTATAGTATTAAAATGAAAAAACGTCAATTTCAATTATAAATGAAAATTATATACATAACTAATTTTTTTAGTTATTATGATAAAGGGGTGGATCCATTTAATTATGTTAAGGAAATTTTTTTCATCATAATATATCCATTAAATTCTACCTGATTATCCCCACTAAATTATATTTTACAAAAAGTTTACATTTTTTTTAAGTTGAACTTATTTTGGATATATATATTCTTACTAAATTTGTCTATTTGTTCCTATTAAATTTTAATTTACACACTTTATTTTTATAAATTTTTTTAAAATATTTTTATGAAGTTATAGTGCTCATTAGTTTTCATAATATGTATGAATTTTAAAATTAATTGTCCAGCTGATGTTTTTTTTAACTAACTCTTGTTAAGTATGTTGATAGTCTAGCCCAAAATAATTAAAATTTGTTATTATGTCATTGCTTTCTATGCTAATGTTATCATACTATTTTATAATGGAAAGTCAAATTTTTAGTATCGGAGAAAATAAAAATAAAAAATCAAACTGAATCAAACCAAATTTGGTGATTCATTAAGTTTTTTTTCCTACTAAATATGGTCCGGTTTTTATTTTTGGAAAATGAAGTTATTTTGATTCGGTTCGATTTTTGCAAAAAAATTCAGCACAAACTGAACTGACCAAATGAATTTATATATAAAATATTTTATTTTTTTATTAATATTTATAAATGTTTAATTTTTTTATATAAAATATCTAGTACTATTACAAGTATAATTTTTATAATTTTTTATATGTTACATATTATAAAAACAATTAAAACCTATCAGTTTAACCTAAACCAAACCAAAATATTATGATTCAATTTCAAGCCCAATTTAATTTTGGTTCAATTCAATATTCTTCAAAAATTTCGATCTTGGTTTTTTCGATTCGGTTCGAATTTAAATCAAACCAACTGAATGCTCACCCCTAATAGTAATTGTTTGCGTGAATTTGACGCCCCGAGCCATTAAAGACACTCGGACAGGGTTCTATCAGTCATTGGTCCGATAAAGTTAAATTTTAGGGTTTTTCATATTAGTTTAGGCCCAATGATAATCAATCACAGAACAAGAATATGTTATCTAAAATAGAACTTATTGAACCACAACTATGATCCAAACAAATAATATTTTTGGTATTTTTTCTTAGTACAATGATTATGACGAAAAGAATGAAATAAACCAAAGGAATAAAATAGTAAAACTAGGTATTGATACATGTCCCCGGATTTGGCTTGGACGTCTTTGCTGGTCACCGCTTCTAAGACTCTGGATGGATCCTTCTCTCCCAGAATAGGCGATGTCGTCGTCGGGAGCTTCTGGTCCGAAGGAGATGGTTTGGTGTCTAGGCAAAAGCTGTCAACTTCTTCTACTAGTGGATATATAGACAACCGATATCACTCCGATAAAACAGCAACAGTCTCAGGGACTGGAAGTACTAAGCTAAGCTAATTTAGGGTTTGTTGAAGGCAAAGAGATAAATTTTATGTATTGATGATCAGATTTGTAACCCTAGTTTTTAATGCCCCTTATATGGTTTTTTGTAAGGCGGTGGAAATATGCCCTAAAGTCCTCTAGAGTGGGCTTGGTTTTAGAAATTGGCCCTTGAATCTTGTCCCATGGCTTGAACCTTTAACGATAAGCATGGGATTCAATTTAGAGGCCTCACGAACTATGCCCTTAGAGAATGGATTTTGGCCAGTATCAGCCTATTGGTGTGTTAGACTTATATGCCCTAAAACTTATTGTAAATGTAATAATTGAATCCCAATGGCAATAACATATATATTTTATTTAAATAAATTCCATATTTTATAAAATTTATACATGCTCAACTAGTATTTTGCATGGAAATCTATTCTTAAGGAGTTAAGAATATAAGTGACAGATTCTCGTTGTCATAATGCTATAAAAGATGTACATGGTCATAGAATTATCAATTAGGACATCGATAATTTTGAATACCATCACCACTATTGTCATCCATTGTAAGTATGTGATACTTATGGTAATGGAGATAGTGAGTCTCATGCTATAGACATATGATACCATGACAACATGTGGACTCTTATGTGATGAATAAGTTGAACATATGATATTAGACAATGAATACATGGATTTTACCACAATCAATATTTAATCGTCTAGGTCATAGTTATGCATATAGTCCTTTAACTTGAGGTTGAATTTATCTAATATATTAGTGAATATAATTTGTTAATGCTTACATACTTCTGCAAGCCACGCATAGGTATATGGCATGTGGTAGTTGTACCTAGTGATATATTGAGATAAATATTCTTGAAGAAAGAATTCATTAACTTGGGCACACAAGGAAGGAATCCCATGACTTCTAGTTCTCCTTGATATGAAATCCTCGACCAAGTAGCTGAGATTCACTAGAAAGTTATTTCTAGTAGGAATTGAGAATATCGAGGATTAGAACTTAGAAGTGGTCATGTGATCGTGGAATATAGGGTTTTACCAATCCATGTTTCTAGTTATGATTGAGAATTTGTAATGAAGGGACTCGAGTGCTTGGTAATTATGATTGATGGTCCATGTTGTATGTTCATTGACTTGATTGTCAATATTCATTCCTATTTAGGTAGTAGCGATATGTTATGCTAGACGTCACTCATGAGTTACAGTACTATTTATGAAATGGGGTTTTATACATAGATAAAAGAAAAAGTGTTTTTCCCTATCTCATTGCTATTTAGGATATGAAGCTAGTGAGCCACACACCATAAAGTATTAAGCAAGCATTGTGTAAAGATATTATGTTTAATACTTAATTAAAATGTTCAATTAACTATTAATTATAATTGAATTGAGCTTGTGATTAAATTCACAAAGACCCAAACATGTCTTGAAGTTAATTGTAAAAGAGTGTATTTCAATTTAGTTAATTTTGTATGAGATACAAAACATCAAAAACTAAATTGAAAATAGGCTTGGACTTAGGAAAAGTGATTAGTTATTAGATAACTAATTATGTAGGAATTGTCCAGGAAATTAAGTACAAAGTTTAAGGATTTCTTGAAGGAAAATGGCATTATATCGCAGTTGAGTCTTCTAGGAATGCATCAGTTAAATGGGGTATCCGGAAGGATAAATCATACCTTATTGGATATGGTGTAATCGATGATGAACTATATCGACTCACCCATCTCCTTTTAGGGATTTTCACTTGAGACAATATCCTATATCCTTAATAGGATTCCTTCTAAATTTTTTTCTACTACACCATGTGAGATATGGCATGGTAGACAATCGAGCCTTAATCATATTAAGATTTGGGGTTGTCCAGCTTACATCAAAAATCTAAAAATAGATAATTTGGGAGAAAGATCCTATGTAGGAAGGTTTATTGGATATCCTAAAGGTGATTTAGGATACTATTTTTACATTCATACCGAGCATATAATAATTGTTAACCGAGATGTCATTTTTCTTAAGAAAGAGTTTCTTTAAGAAGGTGGCAAAAGAAGAAAAATAGTTTCGGATGAGGGAATCATCCAAAGAGGTCCAACAAAATGATCTTATGGAAATAGATCAACCTAATGAGGAGGTACCAATCAATAACACATCATCGAAGGTCTAGTAGAATATCTCACCCTCCGACGAGATATAAACTGGTTAATGAGAATGAACATGAGTTGTTCATTTATAAGGGAGGTGGTCAAGTTGTTGACCCTACTACATATGAAGAAGCTATATCAAATATAGATTCTTCAAAATGGTTACAAGCTATGAAATCCGAAATGGATTCCATGTACGTCAACCAAATCTGAGACTTGTTGATCCTCCCAAAGGTATTATACTAATAGGGAATAAATGGATCTGCAAATGAAATATTGGTGCAAACAGAAATGAGGAAACCTATAAAGCTAGGCTTTTGGCAAAAGGGTTTCGCCAATAGGAAGGAATTGTCTACAATGAGACTTTTTTCTCCCATAGCCATGCTTAAATCTATTCAGATTTTATTGGCCATTACAACACATTATGATTATGAAATTTGGAAAATGGATGTCAAAACTGCTTACTTAATGGACACATTGAGGAAAATATTTTCATGGAACAACCTAGAGGTTTTGAATATTAAGATCATTCCAAAGTGTGTGAGCTTAAGAGATCTATTTATGGACTTAAGCAAGCTTCGAGTAGTTGGAATCTTTGTTTTGATGAGACAATCAAAGAGTTTGATTTCATCAAAAGTGAAAATGAACCATGTGTGTACAAAAAGGTTAGTAGGAGTTCCATCACTTTCCTTGTACTATATGTGGATGATATCTTATTGATTGGAAATGACAAAGGCATGCTTGTAAATGTGAAAATATGGTTATCCCAGAA
>CAOJBK015032043.1:0-10156 GCA_948294925.1 Codiaeum variegatum
TCCAATGGACAATTTAAAATGCCATTTTTTGCAGCAACAATCATGCAATTATCATCTCGAAGAACCTGACCATAATCTGCAACTCCTTGACTCGACAAGATAGCCCCATCAACATTACACTTCAAGAAACCAAATGGAGGATGTTTCCAGCAACTAGAGGAATTTTGCGTATCAATCCCTAGAATAGACATCGTCTCTTGTGCAACCACCCAATTTATAATAAGATCTACTGCTCTTTGAACAACTATGTTGCAGGCTAATGCTTATTTTCCCACACCAACAAGTTCCTATTCTTCCAAAGAACCCAACAAATAGCAACAACTTGAGATAATTCCACAATGCTCTTGTTTGCAAACAAATAAAATCAGAATTCCTTAAAGCAAGTAAACAACCCACTCAATTCACCAATACAGGATAATTGCCATACTTGCTTAGCTAAGGGGCAGCAAACCAACACACGAAAAATGTCTTCTACATCAGATGAAAAGACGGACACATCACACCAATATTCACATATTTATAAAAAATATTACCTTTTATAGACAAACAATTGCTAAGAGCTCTCCAAACTAGATTTTTAAATTTTGGAGGAATAGGGAGATGACATACAGAATTCCATATCTTGCAATGAGCCCCATCCACACTAGGAAGCTTGTGTTCCATAAGTGTCTTGTATCTACTCTTCACTCTATAATCCTTAACCCAACTCCATCTATCCTCTGAGTTATTTATTGGCAAAGGAATTTGAAGAATGTTATCTTTGACATTGCTATAAAACAAATCATTGATAATATCTATATCCCACCCACCTTCTCCTTCACACCTCAAAGAAGACACATAAATATTCTCAAGCCCATGAGGACGAGTATCTTGAATTATATGACATTGATCATGCATCAGCCAAGGGTCCTTCCAAACACGAACAGTGCTGCCAGAACCTACAATTAATCGAGCCCCACTACGCAACAAGTTCTTTGTTTCCATCACACTTCTCCATAGGAAACTAAGATTAGCACATAACTTTGCTTCAAGAAAAGTTGAGTTGGGATAACACCTTGCTTTGTATACTCTAGCTACGAGAGAATGTGGATGTGTTAAGTGCCTCTAGCCCTGTTTTGCCAGCAAGGCGATGTAAAACTCGTGAAGCTTTCGAAAACCCATCCAACTATAAGATTTTGGAATGCATAGCCTATCCCATGATTGCCACCGAATACCTTTGCGATCTCCATTATTTGCATTCCATTATTACGACATCATTTTCGGTATTGTGGTAGGTTTGTAAAAAAATGTAAAGTTGGATTATTAAATTAAAAGTTATTTTAATATGGCTGAAATTTAATAGTTCGCAAATTTTCTGGGCTAAAATTGATGGGTTTGCCTATTTTTAAAGATGAAAATGAATATTAGTTTGGCTTTGTGAAAGGAAGAGCTATTAGGGATTGCATAACTCTAGCATCGGAGGCTGTGAATATTCTTGATAAAAGATGTTATGGAGGCAATCTTGAACTTAAAATTGACATCACCACCATGAGATTGGTTTTTTTTAATGCTAATCTTACTGCTTTTGGTTTCTTTAATTTTTTGCAATTGGGTTCAAGCGATTTTTAATTTTATAAGGCTTTCAATATTGATTAATGGGGAATCTTGTGGATATTTTTCGTGTTCCTGAGCAGTCCCGAAGGGGGACCCTTTATCACCAATTCTATTCTATTTAGCAGAAGACTATTTAAGAAGGTGCATTCAGGGTCTTGTTGATAATGGGGATCTTGTTCCAATTTCAAATGGAGGGATGAAGTTTCCTACTCACCTCCTTTATGTTGATGACATTCTAATTTTCTAAAAAGCTTCTATTAAGAATGTCAAGGTTGTTACTCAATTTTTTGTAGATTATGCGAGACTTTTAGGACAACATGTAAGTTGGGCAAAATCTCAAATTTTCTTTGGTAAATCTATTTCTGTAAAGAGGTGCCAGACTTTGACATCTACCTCAGGTATGAAGCAAAGGTTTCTTGCCTTTCACATATCTCGATATCCCTTTGTTTGTTGATTCCCCTATGAGTGTTTGGCTTTAGGCTTTCATGGACAAAATCCTTGCTCGTTTTGCAAAATTGAAAAGTTCTTCTCTTTCATAAGCTAGGAGGTTGGTTCTAATTAATTCAGTGATCACTAGTTCTCTATTACACTCTTTTGAAGTCTATAAGTGGTCTTCAAGCCTTATTAAATACCTTGAGAAACAAATTTGGAATTTTCTTTGGACGGGCTCTATTGTTGTTAAGAAACTAGTTTCGGTGCCTAATTCTAAATGCACATTACCTTTTGCTGAAGGTGGGGTCGGCTTAAAGAATTTGAGGAAGCTTAATGACGTAATGTTGTCAAGGTTATCATCATGGTTATTGTCGAAAGCCTCTCATGCTCTTGATTTTTTGAGAGCTCAGTTTTTAAACAATTTTGGGCAGTCGCGTCATACATTTTCAACTCTTCTATTTGGAGATCAATTAAAGGTTGCTATAGGGTTATATGGAATGGTGATCGATGGTTAGTTGGCACTAATAGTAATCAGGGTTTTTGGTATGACATATGGACAATCCCTTCAATTGGCGAGGTTCTCAATCTCTCGAATAGAAATTTAACACATACAGTGGTTGACTTTCTTAACTCGGATAGATGGTGTATCCCTTGGCATTTGGTAATTGCATTTCCAATTATTGATCTTATTACATCTAACATGAAGCATCTGTTTTCTACCAGTGATACTTGTGTCTAGAGTGAACTGGATGATGGGAAGCACACCACTAAGAGCTACTATGACTTCATTTGTCCAAGAGGGGTTAGAAGATTTGTTTTCCACTATATTTGGGCCAACAATATCCCACCATCACATTCTTGGACCTACTGGAAGTTCATTCACGGAAGGCTACCTACGGAAGACCAGCTTGTTGCTAAAGGGTTCTATTTTGCCTCATTGTGCAAGTTGTATGGTAGCAATGGCGAGAGAGCAGCCCACCTGATGCTGCACTATTTATTTTTACAAGCTATTTGGCGAAGCTTGTTTTAGTTCTTTCGTGTCCATTTTGCTGCTGGTGTCGATGCTAAAGCCTTCCTTTTGGGGGCATTTTTGCATAAATTCAGTAACCAAATGGCTGGGATTTGGAGGGCAACAGTAGTGGGAGTAATTTGGTTGCTATGGAAGGTGCAGAATGACGTGATTTTCAATAATGTGCAACCAAATATTCATCTTACATTGCATGCTTTATGGTGTATTATGATGGAAGCGAACATCAACAGTGGGGGGACTATGAATAATTCTATTTTTTATTTTCAATTTTTAATTCCCTTAACCTTTTAGGTTGACCTCCAAAGGTGGCGGTCATTGTCTCTGTTGTATGTTAACATTCGCCTCAAGATTGGGTTAAAGTAAATATAGATGACTCTTTCGCAAATCAATGTTCAGGTGTAGGTGGTATTTTTTGAAATATGAGAGGCTTCTTTCTTGGTTGTTTTTCTTTTGGTATTTTAGGAGAGGCCGCTTATATGGAAGAGCATCGTGTTGCAATGTATGCAATTGGAGTTGCATGGTATTGAAGATGGCACAAGCTATGGTTAGAGAGCAACTTTTCTTATGTCCTCTCTCTGTTCAAATCAAAATCCCTTATGGTTCCATGGCATCTTAAAGCAACATGGACCAAATGTCTTTATTGTATGGATTCTACGCAAGTGGTGGTTTCACATACTTACCGAGAAGGAAACATAGTTTTTGATACCTTAGCAAATTATGGTAGGTTGCATCAGGAGGCCTCTTGGTGGACTAATGTTCCAGCCTTCTGCAATCAACCATTTTATGATGACTTTAGTAAAAAGGAGAATTTTAGACTTGTTATATTCTAATTCTTTTGTATTGTGCTGCTTTGTTCAGTTTGCCTCTTCTGTTGAGGTTGTACATTTTGGTTCATTTTTTCTTTTCATCTTAATAGTATTGGTTTTCCTAGAAAATGAAAATGTCACTAAGGGGGTACCAACCTAGTTGGGATACCTGGGTGTAGTCATTGATTATAGAGGTCCAACTTTTTATTTTTTTTTATAAAAGATGAAAATGAATATATTTGTTCACTACATTTATGTTGTACTACATACTACATATTTTTGTACAAAAACATGAATATATTAATATTTTATGGTGTATATATGTTTAGTGAAATACTTAAATAGTGAACATTTTACTTATTAGTATTGAATATTTTTATTCCATATGATGAGAACATTGTCTTTCTAATACTAAATATATGTATCTAAATATTATTGTCAGAACAACAAAAGATATATTGAATATTTTTAACAATAATGATGAATATTTTATGATAGTTATGAATATTACTGATTTAGTCTATAAATAATTTGTTATGTTTGAGTTTATGATTATTTAATGATATTACTCTTTGCATTTTATGCATTTAAAATTTTTATAATATTCATTAATAATAAATTATTTTTCATCACACAACATAAGAAGATTAATAAATTAATAATCAATATATCAAAATTTTATAATCAATAAATTTATTTTTCAATGTATATTAATTATATATTATTTTTTTTTTATTTTTCTAGTGTATATAATTTATATAATGAATTTATAATTTAATGAATATATTTATTAATATTTATAAATTATAATTTATTATTATTATTATATATATATAATTAAAATAAAAGGCAAAGAAAATTGATGTCACATCATGAATTTGAAAGAAATGAAATGTATGATGCAGAGTTTTCTTAAGACATGTAAAGTAGAGCTTTGAACGAAAAATCAAGGTAATTCTCTATTACAGCACGTGTCTTGTCGCCCTTTTAATAGGCACATGATTTTTAATGTTCGGGTGTAAAATTGAAATTTACACCTAGGTCCATGATATACATATTGCAAGGATTTAACTCTCTAAGTTTAAACTTTTTTTCTACCCAATCTGCCACATCATTAACATTTCTATTAACCTAATTGAATATAAAAGACTCAAAATTATAAGATAAATCAAATGCCAAATTTAACAGAGGCGGAATAATATATAAGGTTGTTTCTCCAAAAGTTTTGAAACTATCCACTAGAACTTTGCAATCTGAATCTAGGTTAACTTTTTTTTTTTAGCCTATCCTCATATCATATTGAACAACTGTGATGAAAGCTTCAACTTCAGCATGTAAAGGATTGAGAATGACCTTCCTTCTAGTATAATTATCCACAACATTACTTTTTGAATTTTTGAAAATAGATGAGTTTATAGAGAACTTCTCGCTCATGGAATCCACCCCCACCCCAACCCAACCCACGTGTCTGAATGACAAGCAAGGCCTATGAGAGTTTTAAGAATATTTCCAACTTCCTTATTAGAGAAATGGCTCTTAAGTTTCCTCATGTACCATTCTCTCCTAGGTGTAAGTAAATATGATACTAAATAAGGGTATCTAGAAGAAGGTATGAAAGATAAAACTTTGAAACCAAGAAACCCCTCAACCCATACATCTTGCCATATATTCGTATCAAAACCCCTATTAATACTCTTTTTTGCACCGAGCTTAATAAGATCACATATCGTTAACAACTATGGCCAGCCCCAAGAAGAATAGGCCCTAGGCTGAACTTCCCATAAAATGGAATTTGGAAAATAAAAGCCTTTAACACTTTACCCTAAATACAATTAGGGTTATTAAGAAGGAACCAGAATCACTTAGATAAAAGAGCTTTGTTGAATGCACCAAACTCTATAAAACCCTTGCCTTATTTTTAAACTCTTTAAGCTCACTCCATTTTTCTAAAGCAAAATCCCTCTTATTATATCGATCCCTTCCCTACCAAAGTTTTGAGATAACATAATTAATTTTGTAACAAACAGATCTAGGTATAAGAAAACATGACATAACATGGTTTGGCATTGCTATGAGGACAACCTTAATAAAGACCTCTCAACCTATAAAAAAGGTGGTTATATTTCTAAGTGGTTGCTTTATTTTTAATTCTTTGCACCAGATATTCAAGAGTGGAGAATTTAGATCTTCCCATATAGGATGTATACCCAAATAGTTCTCTCTGAAGTCCATATAGGGAATATTAAAGATGATTTAAATATCTATAGAACTTTAAGGGCTACCTTTACTGGAAAAGAAAATAAAACTCTTGTTAATACTTATTTTTTACTAGAGACACCCTCATAATCAACAAGAATTTGTGATAGACATGAGATATCACTCATCTTAGCTTTAGACATCTTCTATTAATCTTGATCCCCTTTAAATTTCCCTTGACAATAACATCTTCTAACATTAAGGACAAGAAGTTAGATACTATAATAAAAAGGTATGGTGACAAGGGTTCGTCTTGTCTAGGGCCCTGGGTAGGAAAAATGGTTTATGTAAGTTCTCCATTAATAAGAATTCTATACAAAATAGAACACAAAACTTTATGAGATTGACAACATAATCAGAGAAACTCATTTCCTTAAGGACTTTAAAGAGGAAATCCCATTCTACTCTATAAGCCTTAATCATGTCCAATTTAATACCATAATGATGATTCTTTTTAGAAGTTGGATGTTTTATGGCATGAAAGAACTCATGGACAATCAAGATATTACTCTGGATATTTCTATAGTGATATGAAGGTTGACTGACATTCATGTAAAAAGGAGTTCATCAAAGGGTTCAATTTTTTCACAATGATTTTTGAAATGATTTTATATGCAAAGTTAAGGGACTAATGGGGCAGAAGTGATGTACCTGGGATGGCACTTGGACCTTGGAATGAGTTATAAATGTTTGGTTCAAATCAGTAAGAATAAAGTTTTGCAAGAAATCTTACATTGCAGTTGATACCAAAAGAGAGATATACGACCCAAGTTTTTCTTATAAAAGGCTCCAATTAAATCATTGGTCCTAGAGTTTTTGATGCTCTCATATCAAATATTGCTTCCTTGATTTCATTGACAAACACTAGGGCTTGAAAGGCAGTGTTTAAGGCTAGAGGTACTACTTTCTTCACTGATTGCAATACCCTTATTTCTTGAGAAGAACCTTTTGACTTATAAAGATCATTAAGTAAATTAAAATTTCTTTGTGAATTTCATTTTTGTCTTTAGTCTGAGAACCATTCGTTAGTTGCAACCTATAGATTGAATTTCTTTGCTTTTATAACATAGTTGTAGAGTGGAAAAATTTTGTGTTTTTATCTCCATTATTCAGCCACTAAATCATATACCTTTGCCTCTAGTAACACTCTTCCATCCTCTAGAGATCATTGATTTCTATGAGGAGATGGCTTTCTTTCTCTTTGCTTTCAAGTGTGAGACCCATACTATACAACTTATCAAGCTCTCCTGATAAATGGTCATTTTTTTTCTTATAATTACTAACTACCTATTTGCTCCAATATTTGATCATCTTGACACTATTGTTGAGAATTCTTCTTAATTCTTCTAGATATTTCCTTTCAAAGCTAGGATTCCTTGCATTCACTGGCACTTATTCCCAATTTTCATAGATCATCCACTTTTCTTCAAATATGAAGCCCCCCTTAAAACCATTAAACCTACCACCTAAATCCACAATTAAAGGTTGATGGTCTAATTTTCCATTGAGGGAAAGCCATGTGCCACCTTACATTTTTTTAGCATCATGTCAAGCCCCTAGGTTATATCAAGCTTCCCCCACTATTTGTTTTACCAAGTGAATCTTCGGTCATGAAAACTCGGGTCAAGAGGCTCTGCTTGGTTAATCTAGTTCAAAAAGCTCCTAGTGTTGTAAGGATAAACCCTTCTACCTCCTTTTTTTTAATCATGAGCAATGTCATCTAAATCCCCTCCATATAACCAGTCAACACTTCCATCCAATTGAAGCTTGGAAGTTCTCATCAAATCCCACCATGCCTTTAAATAGATTGGAAATCATCTCTATGGAACTATGATTGATTTACTGATGAATAGTCTTCCCTGGTGGCCAACCTTTAATGATAAGCAAGCCATTTTTAACATTCCAAGGGCCATTTCTGAGCACATCCTATTTGTCCTCTTCTGACTGAAACTCAAAAATGAAATATATATTATTTTCCCTTCTTACTTCAAATTTCTTCCCAGTTTTCTAGGCTTTGAAGACAAATTCTTTGAGTATGGGAAAGCTCATCTTTTTAAGGGTTATGAGTTTTACGTCAAGGAAAAATTTTTCTTCACTCCTTATATTGTTGGATAAACTTAAGAAATCTAGCACATTATCATTACCCTAGAGTCTTTTGAGTTTTCAACCAGTGAAGTAATGTCACTTAAATGTTGTAGTTTATCCTCCATAAAGAAGAAAGAGAGAAAAAGTTAGGGGGTTAGGCCGGATGAGTTAAGATGGCTACTGAAATAAGGAGAGGGGTGGGTGAAGAAATTAATGATCAAAGGTAAAAGTAGTAATGGCTATATGAGTAAAAATTGGAAGATTTTGATAAAGATAAAAGGTTTAGTATCTAAAAGGGTTTTAGGTAGTTTAAATCAAATATGAGAGTCAAAATTTAGGGAAAAAACTCTAGATCAACAAAGAGTTTAACGTCTAATATCCTTGCATCAAGTTTTATAATCTATATAAAGCTCTAAAAATCATTATGTTAGAAATATTTTTAAAATGAAAATATTGATAAATTTGACTATCCCAAGCTCTTGGTGGTTGTTTGAACACATACAACTTCTTCAGTTTTAAGACATTATTTTCATTTCTTTCAACAACATATTCTTCACGTTGTTAAACATATATTTTCTCTTTGAGAAATTCATTCAAAAATGTTAAACTCACATCTAGCAAATGGGTTTTTTTAGTAATTTTTTACATTAAGTGGAATTAGTAGTTTGATGGGCTTTATGTGAGTAATAAAAGCAAATACCTATTTATAATCAATCTCATATAATTGGTTGTATCCTTCCACTTTCCTAGTTTCTTTCAAGGCCATATAAGGGTTTTTCTTAGCTTTGTAAGCCTATTTGACTCTAATAGGTTTATGATCATTGGGAAGAGAAACAAGTTCCTAGATATTGGTAGCTTTGATACCTTTTTAACACCAGTTAAACATAAGAAAATACACCAATTAGTACTTTGGTGGGATTCTTTGATGCTCAAGTTAATGAAAGTGATTAAGAAGACAATATAATATTCAAGATGATAAAAGCATTTGCATGTATCTCTTTTCCAATAGGCTATTTACAGTGATGAAGATATATAATCGTAATAGGTATGTGACTCTCCAAATAAGGTAACAGATCAAGTAAAATATCTTGAAATATGAATCTATAATATATCCTTCCAATTGGAATTTAAGGTAAGATTCATCAGTCTCAGGTCGCCTAGGTGCTGACTCGAGCTTCTCTCGCCTGTACCATAATTTATGGTATCAATAATGATAGTAATACACTAGTTAGAGGGTTATAGGTTACTTTGGATCTTATATGGAAATCGAAGGTCATCTGGGATAGGTGAGATGAGCCTTCTATCATCATATGTCCCCACCATATCTTCAGTCAAAGACTCAATCAAATTCCCTATCTTTTTAATTAAGCGAGCATCAAAAGTGACTCTTTGATTGAAATGAGATTTCATTTTCCATGTTTCTTCCATTTCTACATCATAATCAATTATGCCACTTAGGTTCATGTGTCTATCAAAAACATTGAGCAATCCATGTCATCGTAGTTCATCAACCACCATGTGTCTCGCATCCAACGACTTAGATTTTTATTCGAAATCTTCCATTAACCTATAAATAACCCTTTTCTTTATTTTAGTTACTCTTCTTTCACTTTTCTTCCTTTGCAATAACATTTTTTTCTTACTTCTCAACCTTCAAATGTATTTCTTCTTACTTCCTTTCAATCTTTCTTCAGAAGAATTGTAAGTATTTTTCCTTTCCTCTGCCCTTTCATATACTATGAGTTCCATTGATTCTTAAAATCCCCATTGCCACAGTCTCTATACCATTAGTAGTGATTCCTCACTAGAAAAACTAGCCTACTCTCTCTCTCATATGAATGCACCACTGAGTCTATCCCCAAGTTTATAGAGTCTCTGAGGCAATAAGAAGTCCACCATCGTCATTGATAACTAGCAAATTATATATTATTTTACCCTATATTCTTGGTGAATT
>CAOJBK015033483.1:0-11347 GCA_948294925.1 Codiaeum variegatum
CTGTGAATCCATCAATCCTCAAATTATTTTGTCCATTTAGTCAAAACTAAATCCTTAACGCTTTTTCAAGTACTAAAGGATTACTTTGACCATGATCCAGCGATTTCATCTATATGTATGTTAGTCATACTAACAGTACAATTATCCCTTCTTGGAAATCGGTATGTTGAACACTTTAACACCCTTCCAAATATTAACTTTTGGAGAAACCTATTATTCTCTTTCAATCTATCTCATAGATTTGAATTCCAAGAATATAGTTGATCCTTCGTAAGTCATATGGAGAAAAAATTTAGGATAAACAATCTTTCACATTTAATGAGCACTCTAATGTTTTTATCAATTAATAAATGTCATCCATATTTAGTACAGGTAAAGTGAGTTCTCACTAACTCTATTACACAGTAAAGTGAACTCTCACTAACACTGTTGCATAATAAAACGAGTTACCACTAACACTGTTGCCAGTAAAGTGAGTTAGCACTAATACTATTGGATAGTTAAGTGAACTCCCACTAACCTTCCTGTACATTTAGATTCATTTATGTACTTGATGAAATCAAACTATTTTATTGCCTCATCAAGAAACAATGAATCTAGTTCCTCGAAATTTGCTTAAGATCATGAATGAATCTCTTAAGCTTACACACTTTGGAACGTTCTTTAGGTTCTAAACCTTTAGGTGGTTTCATGAAAATGTTCTCTTAATGTCTCAATTAAGAAAAGAGATATTGACATCTTATGTCAAATCTCATAATCATAGTGTATTGTAGTTGCTAATAAAATTATAATGGATCTAAGCATAGCTTTAGAAAGTTGATTACTTGATGGTAAACCCTTTTTTCTCATAGCAAAACATTTTCACTATAAGCTTTGCTTTGAACATTAGGACACCTCTGTATGCGCCAATCCTTGACTTCAAATTCCTTTTATCCAATGGGAATCACCCCTTAGGTGGATTTACAAGACCATAGACCTTGTTTGCATATAAAGTTGCCATGTTTCCATCTGTGCCAATCTCTCACTTGAAATTCCTTTTATCTTATGGGAATCACCCCTTAAGTGAATTTACAAGTTTACAAACTTGGTTTGCATACACGGAAACCATTTAAATTTCATATCCTTTACTATTTTGAGGAATCTATATCTCATATAGTTTCCTCAATTCCAATAGGATCAACTCTTGGTCAACTTCTTCATAAATGAACAACTCTTGTACATTCCTATGAAGAAACCTATATCTCTCCGATAGGTGAAACACACTACTAATCCTTCGAGGTCCTTTTGTGTGGATACATCATTAACTGAAAAAAATATTAATGGGATTGATAAATTTTACTTGACCTTTTTATTAGATCTCTCTTTATGATAGCACATCCTATATTATCTTCCTATCGGTGTCATTCTTTTGAAGAAACTCTTTATGATAGGAATTAGGGATTGCATTTCTTGAGAAAGATGGCTTTCTAATTTAGTGGATTAGGGATTGCATTGTTTGAGAAAGATTTCTTTCTAATATAGTATAATGCCAATTTAACCATAAGTTTTGATTGTGTTGGATGTTCATTCTTGATTATAATAAACCTAGGGGGATTTGATACCTAGATAGATACTTACCACTAATTGTCTTCTTAATTGCATCTTTGATCTTTGATTATTAAGTTTAGTCTTTAGTTTAATTTAATTTAGGTTTAATTGCCTTCAAAATTCGACTTGCTAAATAATAACAGAAAAGTTAGAGCTAGTACTTAACCATGTCTTCAATTGAATAATACTCTACTCATCAATGTATTACTTGTGCGATTTTGTGCACTTGAAGAAATTATACATCATACCTCCTTTGAAGAGATGTCTTTCTTGGACCACTTGAGGGCTAGGATTCACTCTTTTTTCTCCTCTCTTAAAGGTGGAAATACTCACATTGCTTCCTTGTAGAAAAAGATCGACCGAGTAAAAAAAAAAGAAGGCACGCTTTGATTCCTATAGGGAAAGGTGTTTTGTGCATAATTTTATATATTTTTTCCTAATATAAAAACATTGTATTTAATATATTTGTTAAGTGGTTTTTAGAGAAAATCAAGAATTCATGCAAATATGGTGTTATTGGATCAAAAGATGGAGTTCTGGAGCAAGCAGGATTGAAGAATGCTGAAAAAGTTTGAAAAAGTCATCCGCACAAGCTATGCAACTCTCTGGAGCAAATGTTCTTCATCCACACAAGTTGTGCACAAGGCCATGCCAATGCAATAGAAATCTAATAGCTTTGACACTTTGGAGTATTTTAAGCATACCTTGAGCTATAGATGTCTTATTGAGGTGCGTAAGGTACCGTTGGAAAGCTAAGAGAAAGATCAACAATCTTATAGAGATCACAAAGTCAAATAAAACGTTTTCTATCCCAAAATCGTCTTGTAATCCATACATATTACCCAATGTAGTTCTTAGTACGAGTTTTAAATGATTTATTTCCTATTTTGATCAGAATTCTTATCCAACTCAATTTAAGAACTTTTAGGAAATTTTAAAGAGGTTTACTACGAGCCCAATGGATCCGAGTGGACTCATATCAGACTTCAAACGGAACCAAAAAACACAAAAACTTGAATTGGACTGAACCAACCAGGACCCAAAAATCGAGCTCAGGAAAAACTCAAGCCCAAAATGATAGACGTGTGCACATATGACTTCACGCATGCGTCAAGCCCTTCATGTGGAGTGTGTGACGCATGCTCCAGTCAGTTTAGGGTCTTCTTATTCATTTCTCTATAAATTTGACCCACCAGAAAAGACCTGGGGTTAGCAAGACTGACTCCCCTTATGAGTCCATAAGCCATATGAACGAAAGCAGGCAAAAAAGTAAACTAGAAAAAAAGGTACCACTCCCTAAGAACAGATTCACCAGGCACTCGATCGTGTCATCAGTGAAGTAAAGACCAGAAGGAAGTTGCTTTACATGATGGATCGGACGAAGCGAGCGATCCCTCCACATCAGAATAGGTATCCAAGTCTGTGTTAACTAACAAGGGAATGTATTTTGTTCATCCAAGAAAGACTAAATAGAAGCGGGCAAGCTTGCCAGTGTGATACACCTACCCCATTCTAACCTTTTTATGCATTTTTTCCCAGCTCTCAAACACACTCAAGATACACTAATAAACATCATTTTTATGCAATTTGACATCATTCTGAGCCTCAAAAACACTATTTTCAAACTGCAGACACTACAAATGCTCCGATTTTAGACATTATAGACGATCAATCCAATCAGCCTACACTCAATCTAGCTTATCTTAGCACAGTCCATGCATTCAATCAGTCCTCTTAGAGTATAATGAAGACACGTTCCAGCTTCATTAAACCATCAAAACCTCCAATCCTCAAACCTCGCAAAAAGATAATACGATACAGTATACATCTCACCTATAGTTCTATAACTATTTTAAGCCCTTTAATCTAGACTTAAGGCATGCTTTTCAATCATTCGTTTTGAGCGCTTTAATTTAGATTAAGGCAATTTTATGAAAATCATTTTTATAATTAAAATCAATCAAACCTTAAAATCCATTTAGGTAAACTCATATTCAAAATCATTTTCATAAATCAAGTATCAAAATTTATTAATAGCCCTTTCGATTAATTTTTTTTAATAATTAAAATCAATTAGCTACTGAACAAACTAACCATCCCATTGTTATCAAAACAACCCCCACCCATCACTAAAAGGGAGAACGACGTAAGGTTTGATTCCCATTCAACAGGATACACCGACAAGCCTTTCACGGCTTCAACTCCAAACCTTTTTCCTTTTTTTTATTAGTTTTTATTATTATCTGCTTCATTATTGTGTTATTTCATTATTCACTTATTTGATTTCTTTTATTATGTTGTTTATTTCCCATGTTGTTATTATTCTATCTGATGTATGGCTTTGGGGAATGTGTGCTCCTCCCAGATCATAACACTGGAGGGGAGATCTCTTTATTTATCAGTTTTCCTTATATTATTTTATCACTTTATTTGGGGTGATGTGCCTTCCCTAGAACCTGAAGCGGGCTAGAGGAAGGACCCCTGGAAAAATCACTTGTCTTTACTGCTTTATGGATGTTATTTGTATAACTGGCATGTTCATGCATTCATCTGACATAAATGCTCATGCATACATGAAAACCAATCTTTTAAACTGAACTTGCATGATTTCTCTCAGGCTAAAATCTTGTTTTAATTAAAATGGTAGAAAAATATTTTCATTAAAATGTTTTCAAATGACGAACCTCCGAACCCCCTTTAGTTCCGAAAAGAACAACTTTTCTAGTTGGGTAAAAAATTGAACTTTTTCTAAAATTGGAGTTTATAAAAAAAAGATCTATTAATCACTTAATAAAAATGATTTTTATTAAAGGTTAAGTGGTGACTCTAATCACTTCACACAACGTGCACTCCAACGAACACATGTGGGGGCACAAATGTGGGAACCCGATCAACATTCCATGATGCCTCGGAAGTGCAATCCAAAAGGTTTCCTCTATGCCTTTTAAGAGTTCTACAGGCAAGCTCTTTAGGGGGAAATCCTGTGGGTCGTTCGAGCGAGGCCTCACGGCTAGCAACTCTACTTGGGACGTTTGGTAAACTGACAAAAAATTAAGCGGGCTATTTTTTGAATAATAATATTTTGGCCCAAAATCATACAAAAGTAAGTTCTCATGCATCACTTTTGATGCGCCTATATATTAGGAAAACTCGGATAGAGAGTAGCATCAAGTGAGCTTCCTTCCTTAGGACTGCTTCACCGATAATGAAATCACCCAACTCTAGGGCACCCAAGCTGATCCTTTCCGTTGGAATAATGAGGTACATATAGCTATTTGACCCATACTGTGTCGAACCTCTAGTTGATGGGGAGCCGTTAAAACACCAAGTCATCGTGTAATTATTAGAGTTGACCTTAGGTCCCATGTACCCTACTGGACTCTATATTACTATCATCATGAAACCTTTTTCATTGATGCATCACTATATCTAAAAACTAAAATTGGACAAAATGCATTATTCTAAATAAAAAAACCAAACCTTTCAAAATACATTTCTCTTTTCCTGCTTACACCTGGCTTTACCTGTTTCTTTCAAAAAGGCTGATACTTTATTTTCCTTCCCTATTCCTAAAAGGTTACCATGCCAATCGGAGATAACCTCATCCCACCTCCTATTGTTGATGCCACTGCTACCAGTACTCCTACTGGCACCCTCTCTGTGGTCCCCATTGCTCCACGTCCTGCTTCTGCATCAACCGACCTTGCTGGTTGCCTTTATCTAGAGATAGGAAGATGCTATGAAAGTCCAACAAGAGACCCTTACTGTAATGATGCAAAGCTAAGAACGGGCTATTCTGGGAAAGTTCATACCATTTTGAGCCAAGTCAGGATCCAGCCCACCAATCATGCTTCCACTACCTCTGATACTTTAGTTGACGAAGTGATTATTTTGAATCCATAATTTGGCCATGGAAATAATACTATAATCTCCCCTGCTTTGGATCCTTTCCCAAAAGGGGTTGAAGACCATCCTTTCTTTAAGGACATGACAAAAAAATATGAGGAAATGGAAAGGGACCTACAAACCCTTAAGAAGAAGGAAAAGGTCTTATACATTAAAGTATTTAGCCATTTCCCTAAGTCAAGACTTCCCCCAAAATTTTAGGTGCCATAACTTGAAAAATTCAAAGGTACTTCCTGCCTAGAGGCACATTTAAGAATATATGATGGGACACTCCATACCATAGGGGTGGAAAATGAGCTCCTTGCTCAGCTTTTCCAATTTTCGCTTGGCGGTGCAGCTCTGACCTGGTTTGCACAACTCAATGATTCTAAGAAACTAACATGGGAATCTATCTGTGCTGAATTTGTTAAACAATATTCCTATAATCAAGAGGTTCATATCAAGATAAGGGACCTCGAAACAACCAAGCAATTGCCTAAGGAGACTTTTACCACTTTTACTACTAGATTGAGGGAGAAGGCCTCCCAAATGGTTAGCAAACCAACTGATGCTGAGCTGATTGACATAGATGTCAAGAACCTATTGCTTGTGTTTTGAGAAAAAATTATAACACAACATTTCCCTAACTTTAAGGCTCTAGTTGCTGTTGGTTCCCGCCTAGAAGATGTAATAGAATCTGGCCTCATTAAGGATGAAACCCAGGCCTCATCCTCTTATTTTAAGAAATCCTCTAGTACATAGAAAGATAGTGGGTTAATACAATTATGGCCCATAAACCACTCTAGATAGAGACCGGGAGTTTTCTAACTTAAAGGGGTTAACTCTAAGCTACCTATTAAGACAGTGCTTGGAAAAGAATGCTTTTAAGCCATTGGAGCCCAAGCGTATTCCTAGTCCTCTACTGAAAAACTTCAGTATGAATGAGACTTGTGACTATCATCAAGGGCCCGGACACAAAACTGATGATTGTAAGGCCTTTCGCCATAAGATCAACGATCTCATCAATAAGAAAAAGCTTCTACTGCCTGAGGTCAATATTGGCACTAATCCCCTCCCTAACATAATGTCAATGTAATACTTAATGAATTTTAGGATGGTGACTCAATTTATCTTATCAATAATGACATGCCTCTAAGCAATTTTCATTACATCAGAGATGACCAATATTCCTTAGAGAGGTCACTCTCCCCAAATTGCTCACTTCTTATTGACCAAACTTTCTTTGGGTAATCAATTCATAATGATTACTATTATGTCATCATAGACCTAAGGCATTTAGGCCAAGAGATAGAAGTTATAACTAGAAGTGGCTGAATTACTCAAGCTCATGTTGTTGCCTCATCTTCAAGCCATCCAGTGGCATAGAATAGAGGAACTCCTAAACCTGATGAGCATTCCATATTGAAATAACTAAAGAAGACATAAGCTGACATCTCAATCTAGAATTTACTCATGTCTTCTTATCATTATCACTAAGCTCTTTGTAAGGCATTGAGCCAGACCCAGACATGATCTGATATCTCCTCTGAAACTTTTGTTGCATCGATCACTAGTGACATAAAGAGAACTACTATTTCTTTCTCAGATAATGAGATTCTACTTAGGGGTCCTTAAAATAATGCTCTATATATCACTATTATCACAAGGGAGAAGGCTATTCATATGACCTTAGTTGACAATAGGTCTACACTAAATGTCTGCCCTTTAAAAGTTGCAAGTTGTTTGGGGTTGACTACCACTTACTTCACTCCTTTAGACCAAATTGTAAGGGCTTATGATAAGTCCAAAAGAGAGGTACTTGGGGTGGCTACACTGACTGTCACCATGGGCCCCTTAATACTTTCAAAGTCCCTTTCCAAGTTATTGATGTGCCATCATGCTTCAATCTGCTCTTGGGTAAGCCTTAGATCCATCAGGCCAAAGCTGTGTCGTCTACTCTACACCAAAAGGTCAAGTTCCCATTGAAAGGTAGCATTGTTACCATTACTGTTGATCTATCAAGAAAATCTAAAGTCCCAAACACTGTACCCATCTTGGAGATCCAACCCGAGTTGTTAGCATATCTTTTATCCAACTTCTCATTTATTTAGTTCGTTCACACTACAAAGAATCTGAAAGAGCCACATGCCTTGAATTTCGATCCTTACTGCAACCCGATGATTGGGAATATTCTCAAACACATGGCCTATTTTCCTGGTATGGGCCTAGGCAAGAACCAACAAGGAGTTGAGTACTGTAATGAAATCAAGTTCTCTACTCCTCCCTTTGGCTTAGGCTATGAACCTACTGATGATGATATTGAAGAAGAGAAAGCTAAAGCCAGAAGGAATTCTACAATCACAAAATAAGGGGGTGAAGTCAATATCATCCTCAAACCCTATTTCAAAACACTCCATGACTATTTATTCAAAAAGGGAGAGACAGTTCCTTACTATGCTTTTCCTAAACCATGGATTTGTCCTGTCACTGTATCTAAATTCTTGGATTCGAGCTATTTTCTGATGTCAAACTAACCATTGAAGATTGCCAACCTATATACTATCTGGAGAATGATTATGAAGAGAACATGAAAGAAAGCCTCTTTGGTAACATAGTTGTTCTCACCAACAAAGAGGAGAAACTGAAGAACTGGTATTTTAATGAGAGTCCATTTGTAGCAGCTAAATTAAAAACTGAGACTGAACTAGAAGCTAAAACTAAATCTAAGTCCAACTCAACTACTAGTTCTGAGTTTGAATTTGATAATGATGTAACAGGTCCATTAGGATTTAACTATGAGTATGATGTAACTGTGAACCATTCTCCCATTTCTATTAATAAGACATCCAAGTTTTCTTGTTATGAGCTTGTTTCCTTATTTTCTTTTACTATTCCAATTGATGAATCTGACCTCAAACAAATAGAAAAAAAGAATGAAATAATAACTGAAATAAAAGATGTAGTTAAAGAGCCCATAAACACTGACACTCATGACACTGAGTCTATCGTCAAAAGATTTAAAGACTGCTTCACCTAGCAGCCCAATGACAAGACTGGACTAGACCCAAGCATTACCATTCACATCATTCCAACCTATCCAGACTGCAAGCCTATCAAATTAAACATCGAACGTATAAAGCCTGCCTGGTCTATAACAATCAAAGAAGAGCTAGCTAAACAGCTTGCTCACAGACTTATAGAGCAAATCAAATACACATCTTAGCTGGCAAGCATTGTCCCAGTACAAAAGAAGGATAGCAAGGTCAGAATGTGTGTGGATTATTAGGACTTGAACAAGGCATACCCTAAGGATGATTTTCCACTACCCCATATAGACCTCTTGGTTGACGTATTAACCGATTCAGAGATGGTTTCCTTAATCAATCTGGCCATGAGGTACAATCAGATCCTGGTTCATTCTCCAGACATGGAGAAAACAAGGGGTCCCTATTACTACAGAGTAATGCCATTTGGATTAAAGAATGTTGGAGTCACTTATCAGAGAATGGCTACTATAATCTTCCATGACTTAATGCATAAAGAGGTGGAAGTATACGTCGATGACATAGTTGTTAGAGGTACAACCACTAAACTGCATATACAAGCACTGAACAAGTTCTTCTATAGACTTCGAAATATAATCTCAAGTTACACCCTAACAAGTGCATATTTGGAGCCTTATTAGAAGTATTCCTCAGTTATATGGTCAGCAAGAAAGGCATAGAAGTAGATCCAGCCAAGTCTAAAGCCATCCTTGACATGCACCTCCTAAAACTGAAAAAAAGATAAGAGGCTTCCTCAGCCACCTTCAATATATCAGTTGATTCATTCACCAACTATCTGATACTTGTAGCCCAATATTTAACTTACTAAAAAAGAATTCCTTTAAGAAATTGACTGAGGAATGTTAGAGAGCCTTCAAACAGATCAAGAAGTATTTGCTGAGTCCACCAATCCTATAGCCTCCTAGGCTTGGTCAACCTTTACTTCTGTATTTAATTTTTACTGAAGAAGCAATGGGAGCAATGTTGGCTCAGAAAGATCCAGACTCACACAAAGAGAATTCCATCTACTACTTGAGTAAGAGAATGTTGACACACAAACTCAAGTACAAGTACACTGAGAAGCTCTGCCTAGCTCTGGTATGGGTCTGCCACAAACTAAGACATTATCTGGGGCATACATCACAATAGCTTATTAAAAAGCCTATCTTAGACAGCAAGATGGCAAGATGGATGGCAGTCCTTGCAACCTATTACCTCAAATATATTCAGAGAAAATCCATCAAAGGTAGTGTTATAGCCAATTAACTTGTCGATGCCCCAACTAATTATCATTGGGAAGAACCTAAATTTCCTGAAGAGGGCATACTATTGTTAGAGACTAACATATGGAAACTGTACTTTGATGGAGCCGCAATTAACAAAGGTTATAGCACTGGTTTGGTGTTCGTTACACCTACCAATGAAAGCTTACCTCTTGAAATCAGACTGAATTTTGAGGTAACCAACAATGAAGCAGAATACGAAGCATGTGTGTCTGGTTTAGAATTATCTCTCCAAATTGGCATCAAAAACTTATAAGTCTATGGTGACTCCAACCTCATCATCTCATAAGCCTTGGGTAAATGGAAAATTTGAGAGGAGTGACTGGTTCCTTACCATAAGCACCTCTAAGAGTTGGCCAACAAATTTGATACTCTATCTTTCAACTATCTTCCAAGCACTCAGAACAGATTCACCGATGCATTGGCAACTCTAGCATCAATTATAGAAATATGTGATGGGTTCATTATCCATCCTATTTTGATAAGCATCAAACACTAATCGAAATTTTAGACTCACTGCATGAGCATTCAAGTTGAAGAGAAACCATAGTACTAAGACATCTATAACTATCTCACCATAGGTGAATTTCCTGAAGGTGCCTCCGAATAAAAAAGGAGAACTCTTAGACAACTTGTCAGTGAATGTGTTTTGAATCCTTGGAAGGTGTTGAATGATAATGTGTCAAGCTTATTAGCCAACTCTTCAACGCGCTTATGATTAGGAACCACTGCTCTTCTTTGATTTTCCACCTTTTCAAGGCTTGTGAGATGATTAGGTAGGAATCACCGTAGACCTCTGAGTTCTTAATGCCTATCTAAAGGACTGATTCTAGTCCAGCTATGCATGCTTCATATTCAATTTCGTTGTTAGTCACCTCAAAGTCAAATTTGATTGCTAGAGGCAAGCATTAGTCGATAGGCGTAAGGAACACCAAGCCAGTGCTATGACCTTTATTATTTGTGGCTCCATCGAAGTATAGTTACCATATGTCAATTTCTAAAAATAGTATGTCTTCGTTAGCAAGTCCAGGTTCTTCCCAATTATCATCAGTTGGGGCAGCAACTAGTTGATCGATGATGACATTGCCTTTAATAGGCTTCCTCTGAATGGACTTGAGGTCATAGGTTGCAAAGGACTGCCATTCATTTAGCCATCTTACTGTTTAAAATAGGTCTTTCAATAAAGTACTTGAGAGGACTTTGATTAGTTAGGACATGTGTGATGTATACCTCAGGTATTGTCTCAGTTTGTGGCAAACCCATACCAGAGCTAAGCAAAGCTTTTTGATGTACTTGTACTTGACTTCGAGTGTTAGCATCCTTTTACTCAAATAGTAGACGGCATTCTCTTTGTGTGAGTTTGGAGCTTTCTGAGCCAGCATTGCTCCTATGGCTTCTTTAGTGATAGTTAAGTAGAGCAGTGGAGATTAACCAAGCATAGGGGGCTGTAAGATTAGTGGACTTAGAAGATACTTCTTAATCTCCTCAAAGGCTCTTTGACCATCCTTAGTCCATTACTTGGAGGAATTATTTTTCAATATGTTGAAT